>RJWT010050389.1:0-10859 GCA_004365215.1 Cuniculus paca | reverse complement strand
ATCTAACATTACATAGGTTGGGAGTTATACTTTTCCATAGCACAAATTAGACAAGATGAATTTTCAGTACAAGTAATGTTCTGTATAAATAGATGTGTCAATTTTGGGAGACTTTGTTGAGTGCTTATATCTGTAAACTTTTATTCAAATATATTAATTTTGACTCAATACATTTACTTAAAAATATAGTTGGAATTCTAGCTTTGCCATTTACCATGTTAAAACATTAGGGTTGGTTACTTAAGTTCTCTAAATTCCAGCTCCTTTAAAGGTTAAATGAAAGGAATAATATATACCTCACTGGGTAGCTTGAGGTTCAAGTCAATCAAATGTTAAAAAGTTCCTGGTTGAATATCCAGTATCTAGCAGTCACTAAATAATAGATGTCACCATTATCCATTGTTAGTTTTGCACAGTCTTTTGTAGAAACTGTTGAAAATCATTGAAATAAAAATCAAGTCCCTTCCTTCAGTAGTCCTACAATGAATCAATGTATTCATTATACCTTTCTCTACAACTTTTTAGACTGTCAAGTAATTGTGACTTTAATCCACTTGTCTATGAATAGCAAAGAATCCTACATAGCTTATAAGAAAGTGTCTAAATATATTTTAGTTTTTTGAATTTTATAATAATCTAATTTTAAATGGATTTTTAAAATTGCTGATGAATTTCCTATGTTATGCTCCAATTCAGGCAATCCATGTGTCCCTAATTAATCTCCCTCCTTGCATCTAATATATATTATATAATTTGATTTATTGTTCCCTCATTAATTAATAAATATCTATAATTATATGTTAGGAAACTCCTCTGGAAAATAAGAATATTAAAGAGACAAAATTCTTACCTTTGGAGGTTGACTTACTTGATACTCATAGGTATAGCAAGACCAAAACTGATAAGTCATCACTGGTTTCATTCTTATAAAAAAAAATAAAGAAAATCACATAACAGAAAGAATGAGAAAATAAGACAAAGCTTTTCAGTGGAAGTAGAATTTGTGCAGAGGCTTGGATAATAAAAAAATCTAAACATTAAATTAATTTTACAAGAGCCTTGTAACTATCTATGGCAAAATGGTTCCAGTTAGAGGCAACAAGTTCAAATACCTGAAGAAAAGAAAATGTTGACTAGTTATTGAAGGGTAAGGGAGCAAAGAAGAGATTACCAGGAAATGAGGTCTGAAGGCCACATGAGGGAGCCATGAACATGTTATTGGGTTTCAATCAACGGAGGCTATAATGTTATTCAATTTTTAAAAATCCTCACCACCATCGTTATGTGGAGATCATCTGAGAGTAGAGATCACCGAAGAATAAACACAGAGAATCTAGTGAGAAAGACTGTTTTTCTCCCTTCTTCTTTTCATAAGTATGTGTTTGTCATACAAAATAAATATATTCAGTGTGAACTATTGGTACATGCATATAACATAGCTCAATCCTGGGTACTTCTGTCTGGATTTTGTGGTACTGAAGTCTCTTTCTAGAGGTGGTTTCCAGGTTCTTCCTGTCCCTAAACAAAGAATTGATGAAGACGAGTGTAAACAGTAGTAAAGTTTTGTATTTATTAAAGGTAGAAAAAGAAAAATTCTCTGCAGAGCAAGTTTGGGCAAAGCAAAGCTAGGGAGAAAATATATCTTACTACAGCATGAAGGTGGGTTACGGTGAAGTGATATGCAGTGAGAGCTGAATGGTAGTTGTCTTTTTTTAATATCTCCCACTCCTGGGGCTGACACAGGTTTAGGCTGTCCTATCAGTGACCCACCTGAGTTCTTGCAAGAAGTCCCCTGTGCAGGGCTTTGGAAACTGTTCTGTGAAAGTCCTGAGATTTTGTAATTGACAGGTCACATCTGCTTTTCCATCCAGTCTTAGACACACTCTATTTTTCTACCTTGTTTCCCCTCAGGAGACATGTATGGTCATAATTCTTTATGGGATGAAGAGGAAATGCAGTTCACCATCTTCAGATGACTACTTCCTCCTGAAAGGGCTATAGACCCTACCTACTGAAGATTACGTGATTTCCAGGTATCTTGTGGTATTGTCACTCACTGATTGGGTTGAAGAAAAAAAAAAACCCTGTTGAAAACAATGAGAAAAGAATTAGTGACTGTTCACCTGTCTCTTCAATGGGAGAAGTTACTTTTCTTAGCCTATTCTATCAATTTGTAAACTTCTATTAATATGGAAATGTAGAGTCTAACTAAGAAGAACAGGTCGGATTTGTATGCTTCCTGTGGAGGATAAGGTATGGATTTAGCAAGAACCTTTTTACTTAACTGTACTTGGAGCCCTATTGGAGTCTCATTTTATGAAGAGAAATCTCAAGTTTTCCAGAGGGCCAAACTAGTAGCTTTTTCATTTGAGTAGTCTTTCTTTTTCTTCAGGTAATACATGTGGGATTAGCTTTTTCCTAGAGATGAGAATCCAGTTAGCTATCTCTGTCACCTTTACTGCAGTTGGGTATGGTAAAGATTACTGAAAGGAGGTTCTTTCATTTTGGTTTTAATCAGTATGTGCAAATCCTTTCTTTCCAAATTTTAATGAGCACTTGATCTCCAGAACAGGCACTAGATAGTCCGCATGGGCTAGAAGTAGTTCCTATATAGTTGGATAGTTGTACTTGGCCTAGAATAATAAGATATTATAAGAATTTTGTGGTGCAAGGTTTCCAAGGTTCCTCTCAAGAGATGGTGGCTTCATGGATTTTGGTGTTACAAGTTTCCCCAGAATGGTCAGAATTCATCAGAATGGGAAACAAAGGTTTTGTCCAGCCCAGTCCCTCTCTTGACACAGGTACAGTCAACCCTCTAATGCATGAGTCAGGCACATGAATACGACACCTGGAGCAGGGCTCATGGTAACTTGGTGCAGACCCAAGTGTCCAATCTTCCTGCATTGAAAATAGGAACTATTTCCTCAACGTTCTTGAGTGTTCCCTTAGATGATTTGGGTATATTTGACACATTGCCAGTTGAGATAGCTATAATTCTTGCCTTTATCATATCACTCTTATCTGGATCCCATTGTTAAATACAGAAAAGTTCTCATCCAACAATTGGGTCATAGGCATCTGGGAACCCATCTGAAGTTTCGGTAATTTACATCAAACATCTGGGGCCAACTGACAAATGAAATGATGTCCTACTAGTGTCTGTCTCTCCCTGAAAGATGGATCTGTTTGTATATGTACAAAATACTTCTTATCAGCTATAGAAGACATCTGAATTTTCTTCTTTGCCCTGTATGACCCAGCTCACCTTATCATAATTAACAGATTTTTAGTGCGTTCTTTCATTCTCTCGGTAAGAGCAGCTATCATGTTAGACATCATTTTTAGCCCCTCACTAGTATTTTAGCCCCAGTTTGGTTATGTTGAAGAGAAAATAGTCTGTCTAGGATGGTTTCTTTCCCTTTTTAAAGTATATTTTTCCTGTGTATAGTTCTTAGCCTCTTTAAGAATTCTTTGTCCTTCCTCTGGGGTACAGCAAGTGCCCAACATAAATTGCACATATTTCCATGATAAAACAACAGTGAGAGTCAAAGTTTGAAGTGTTTCTGCAAACTTAACTAAGATCCTCTAAGACGCAAGCCATTGTTTTTTCATTGCTGGATACTACAACTGAAAAAAGGACCTTGACTTGAGTAGTTCTCCTTTGATCCTGGTACCTCTCTTGGGAACAGAATAAGTTGTGAGTTAGAAGAGTAAAAAGCACCACTCTGAGTATGTCCTATGGGGCTTAAAGCTATATGAGTATACCTAGTGGGTCATCAAGCTGTCTGGGTACATCTTTCAGGCCTTCAAGTTAAGTAGCATGATGAGGGGGATGAGGATTACTGGATTCCTCAGGGGGACTAGGTTTTACACGAGTTCCTGAATTGTTTTAAAAGGATGGGACCAATTTAATGGCCTGCAGATTATAAGAAAGTTATCAAGGAGACCTCCCAATGTGGTTGTTGTCACTGAACAGATGGGAAAAACCCATATTCCCCTGAGAGCCAAGTGGAGGTCCAAGGACAGGATCATCAAAGATATTTCCATCTTCCTCAGGGGCCACTATAAATTGATTTCACAAAAAAATGTAGTATTCATAATTTCAACTGCCATCTCATATTTATCTCTCACCATTCCCTAGTTCATACTGGACCCAAGTTATATTGCAATAATAGATAAGTTGTCCTTTTTCCGATTGTCAGGGTCAAACATTTTCCATTGATCAAGGATATGGCTAGTGGCAAGGTTGTTCATGGTGCTTTCCATGGCTCCTCTTAAAGCCTATATACAGAGAGAGACAGCTAGCTCTTGGGTCCTTCAGATGGCATCCCATACAGAGGCAGGAGACCTGACTGATACCACAAAGTGTCCCTTGTGAGACTCAAGTACTTACTAAGCAGATGTCTCTGCCCAAAGCTGGGATGATGCTGGCCTCTTTCATAAAAGAGGAGAGCCCTGCTGAGGGCTCCTTCAGCCTTTTAACTCTACATACCTTGGCCCAATAACTTAGGAAAAAGGGTGTGGTGGCCCTTTGAAATTCCCATGAGATCGAGGTTGAGTCCCTCCCTGCCAGGTACTCCCATGGCCACTTGGAGAAACAGTACATTCTTAGATCAGGATGGAGCTACTTGATGGTTCTAAACAGTACATTTGGAGAGTAAAAAAACTTCCGTTCTTTATTTAAAGCAGTAGAGACAAATCTCCAAAACAAACACAACAACAAAAACCTATAGAAAGGAAGACGACCCTACTTTGCATACTTACAGTCACTTGAGTTAAGCTTTACTGGATGTTCTTTTTTCTGTTAAGGCTGTAAGGCATATGTCTCTAAATTACATGGATTTCTGTGAGAAGAAACAAGGATGGGATCTAATCCAATTCAAAACAAAAGAGGGAGCACACATCTTCCCTAAAATTGGAGACTTAGTTCCTATTTATAAGGGTAAGATTTCCCGGTGACCATGAAGTCAGTTGAAAAAAAAAAAATAAATAAACAGGAAAAACATGATAAACAAACAGGGCCAAACCATGAGACTGACTCATGTAAGCAACTCACAGGGTTGGCATATGTGGCTGACACATGCGACAACCCAAAACTATTGACTCAAGGCAGACAGATGAACTGACTAGGATGAAACAATGCCCTGTGCTGTAGTCAGGGTTTACAAAGGAAACCATTTAATACAGGACACTTAATTTATAGACTCATTTTATAATAACTGCCCAAAGAGCCAAATACCAAAAAAAAAAATGTAGGAAATCTGTCCACATGCTAAAGACCCAAATAATCCATTTGAGGGCCTGGATCCCATGGCAATGTCCTGCATGAGTCCAGCTGAAAACCTAGTGCCCATGGCAATGCCTCCCACACATCCCACTGGAGATGTAGAGCCCATGATGATGACTCGTGCAAGTCTGTTTCAGGGATCTGAGCTGCGAAGGCCTAAAGCTCAGCAGTGGAATCTAGAAAGAAGACGTCCGCAGGATGTAGGATCTGTGCCAGTAGGCTGAGGGATCTGCACTGGAGCTAGGAAGTGACACTCACAGTAAGGACCAGAGCTCCCCCAAAATGTACCATAACCATCCTCAGAGACAACAAGGTCCTGAGCTCCTCTTATGGTGAAAACAACCAAGTTCAAATCATGAAAGAAGCTCAACAAGCTCCTCCAGGACAACCCACAACAACAGAAGAACCAACAACACTACTTCTTCCTCTCCAGGTCTCCTTTTTATGTTGCCAACAATCCTCAGGTGGGTCAGCCACACTCAGCCATATGCTGATTCAGTTCAATTCAGTGGTGTTACAAGTTGATCACCAGTTGTGGATCCACCACACCCAGAGAAAGCAACTTATAAATGATATTCAGGGCAATTGGCCACCTAAAGGAAAAGCACAGATGGGACATTCAGCCTATACAGGAGTAAACTAAGGAAGATAGCTATTTAAGCAGAACAGGAAACTGCAAACAGCTAATTTTCTATAAGGGTAAAAAAGCTGGGCACAAACATGAGGACAAAAAGGTATACTGGGTTACTAACAGGATCTCTGGATATTTCTTAGTGACTTTTACCCACAGAGAATGGGTACCAAAATAGGAAACCAAAAATAGGAAAAAGAAGAAAGGAGAGGGTAGGCCTCTCTTACTAGCTGGAAAATGATAAAAAATAAAAAACAGAGGTCATACACAACCCTCCAATTTCTCACATGGTGAGAAAAGCAGGAAACCATTTCTGGCACCTTGAGAAAAATCTCCTAGGTTCTACAACATAGGGGAGAGTGAGAGAGAGGAAAATAAAGTAAAACGAAGAAACAAACAAAAACAACAACAACAAAAAAACAAACCTTTCTTTACAGTGAGAAATTTTAGAGAAACGACCACAAAAAGCTTACCAAGTGTTGTGGCTGGCTGATCATCAAATATGTTACCAGGTTTTAGGGTATTGGATTCTCATTTTAGAGATGGTTTCTAGGTTCCTTCTGTCCTAAACAAAGACTTGATCAAGACAAGTGTAAATAAATGGTAGAAAAGTTTTACGTGGAAATAAAAGTAGGAAGAGAAAAAGCAAATGCTGTAGTGTCAAGTGGGCTATCAGGAAGGGACAGGACAGCAAGAACTGAGTATCAGTTTTTTTGTTTTTTTTTTAATCTCTCACTCCCGAGGCTGACAGCAGGCCTAGGCCATCCTATCAAAATCCTGCTCAAGTTCTCAAGAAAAGTCCATGTGCAAGAATTTGACCATTGTTCTATGCATGTGTACTGAGATTTTATAATTAACAGGTCATGTCTACTTTCCAGCTAGTTTCAGCTACACTTTATTCTCCTGCTTTACTTCTCCTTCCCTTTCCATCCCTTCCTGTACCCCATATCCTCACAGACCTTTCTCATCTCCATAAACTTCCTGTTTCCTACATGCTCCAGGCAACAGATGATGTGGCTTTCATCAAAGTAGTAATAGGTAAGAATTAATAAGAAATGGTCAGATTCCAGCTGTGCTTGTAGGTAGATACCACAGATTTTGACGATGACTGAGTAGAGGAATTTAGGGAAAGGAAATATAGGATTGGCTTAAGCAGTGGAGTTCATAGGTAACTCAATTAAATAAAATTGAGAGAATATAATTCAGAGTAGTTTAAGATGTATGTGGATTTCCTCTTCCTTTACCCCCCTTGCCAATCTTAGATTTTTTTCCAGTTCTTCCACATCCAAATCAAGATAATTACTTTTTTTTTTTTGTACTGGGAATTGAACTCAGAACCTTGTGCTTTCAAGGCAGGTGCTATGTCACTGAGCTATAAACCCAGCCCTAAGAGTATTACTTTGTTTATCAGTTTAACCTGTCATAACAGTCTAGATTTATATATCCCTTAACAGTTTTACATTGGTCAGTTGGTAGTTAATCACTATGGTTAGTATTTTTATTTTATTAAAAAAACATAAAATTTTGTAACAAATACAACAGAATAACAATAGTTAATACACTGTATAGTTAATATTATATGGTCATAAATTTGTAACAACATTAAAAACCCTCGAAATTGAGGAAAGTCATAATTTTTTATTAATCCAAATATTCAAACAAGTATCCAAATTGTAGTCAAATCTTGGTTTCAGTTTTTTAAATCACATTTTTAATCAGGATCTTATAATCTGCAGTTCCACATGCATCTTTGTCTTCTGTGTCTAGTATTTATCCATTTGAGAAGTCAGGTCTTCTCATACATCTCATCATTAAAAAAAAAGCAAAAGCCAAGAAGGTGGCAGAATAGTAACCAGCAGAGTAAACAGACTCTCTGAGAAGACACAGTTCAGATGCTGGAATATAGCATCATGGGGAGGACAAGAAGGAAGGAAGTGGGTCCCCTGGACCCAGGAAGAATCTAAAATGTGAATTGAAGGCCACAGAGAGAGTAAAAAGAAAAACTGAAATGAAGAAGAAGGTGGTAGCTGGTGGCGCCTTAGTCTGGAACCAGACTCACCCTGCAAGAGGAGCTGTTGGAGCCTAGGGATGCAAGGTCACAGTGGCTGCTGGTGACCCCAGAGGTCTCTGCAGAGATGTGCAGCAGTGGAGGAGAGCAGTGAATGCGGAGGTCTGTGCTGGCTGGCTGTGAGTGTAGAGGACTCAGTCCTCCCACAGGAAAGAGCGATTGGCCAGGAGCCATTTTAGAGTCAGGCAGGATAAGACCAGGGCCAGGACTGCTGCCGGTTTCTTCCAGCAGCTCCAGGTTGGGTGCAGACCCACTGAAGTTGCTTGGACTGAGTCCTGCTCCCGTGCACATTCCAGAGAACATCATGTAAGTTCCCAGTCAGCTTAGGTCTACAGGCCAGCTTGGCTCCCAAGCAAACTCCAAAGGCCCTTGTGGACTGGTACCCAGCTCAGTCCAGAAGCACAGGCACCCACTATCAGATACCAGTGGCCAGCACTGGCTAGAAAAAACAAACAGTCTCGCTTCAGAGAAGTTGTAGCCAATGTTGGAAGTGCCTGGGACTCCATTACCTATGTGTATGGAAGAAACCAGGAATATGTCAAGACAAAGAAAGAAAAGGCAATCTCTGACATCCAACCCAAAACAGCAAAAGTCCAAGGGAGGTAAACACAGAAGAGATCAGGAGTCACACACCTGAAATGTCTGAAGTGATGTCAACTGAAGTAAAGAAACAACTTCATGAGGCTATAAAAGAAATTGGAACAGAAATACCATCCCAGGTAAAAGACAAAATGAAAAACATAATAAAAGAATTGCTAAGCACCCCTAAAAAAGATGTAAATAAAAAAATAGAGGAACATAGGAAAATGAGGGAAACCATGAAAGAAAAATATAAGAAAGATATAGAAGGCATGAAACAGATTCAAAGAGATATCCAAGACATTAAAAACTCCATTGGAAGCTGGCAAAACCACTTGAAACTGAAGATAGACATTCAAACCTTGAAGACAGGTCTGTAGCTTGTGATCGTGAAAGGAAAGATCTCTTAAAAATAACAAGGAATCAGGAAGTAACAATTCAATGGCTGAAAGACAACTCAAATAAACATAACTTAGGAATTAAAAATGTGAGTGAAAAAGCAGGGGTTAGGATAAATGACATCAGGAGTCTATTTACAGAACTTCCAAAGCATGGCAAAAGGAAGTCACATTCAAGTAAATGAGACATACAGAACTCCAGCTAACCAAAACCAAAACAAATCCATATCCAGACATATAATAATCAAGATTCCAGAAATTCAACACAAGAACAGAATATTAAAAGATGCTAGAGAAAAGAAACAGATCAACTATAAAGGAAAACCCATCAGAATCATTGCAGACTTCTCAGTACAAACCATCAAGTCAACAAGAGGCTGGAGTGAAATATTAAAAGTCCTGAAAGAAAACAACTTCCAACCAAGATTGATGTACCCTGAAAAACTTTCTTACAAAATTAATGGAGAAACAAGATATTTCCGTGACAAAGAACAACTCAAAGAATTCATGACCACAAAACCAATACTACAAAGAATGCTAAAGGACATTCTAGGGAGAGAGAAAAAGGACCATGGTCTCAGGAACAATGGCAGATGGGGACCATCAAGTGGGGGCAGTCAAATGAATGGAGGGGAAAAATAGGGAGCCAATGGCAGGAAAATAGTATGGCAGAGACACCTGTGTTGTTTGATTGTATTATGTCCGAAGGTGTAGGCAACTATTCTGAAGATAACAAGAAGCATTATGGTAGCCACTGCTGTTTTACTAGTACCTTGAAGTTCTGTATTGCTTTCATTGTTTTGCTTTATTTGTTTTGTTTTGTTCTTTTACTGGTTTTATTCTGTTCTATTTTGTTTGATTTTATTTATCCCTGATGGTATGGGCAGTTATATTGCAGATAACAAGAGGCATTATGGTAGCCATTATTGATTGCCTTTTACCCTGTTTAGAAGTCATGTACCATATTCATTGTTTTGTTGTGATTTACTCTATTCTGTTTTATTTTGATTATATTCTTTTCAAAATAAACAAAAGCAAAACAAAAACAAAACAAAAAATAAGAAAATAGAAAAATAAATCATGTATTCTGTAGTTTTCCAAAGTCAAAATTTTTCCTGGTTCCATCAGCACACACAGTGTCATTTAATATGTTCCACCATATCTTGTATTTTTAGTATCATTTCATCAATTTGTTTTAACTTTTCATTAACACAACATAATTTTATCTTCTTGCTAAACAGAGAAAAGGAATATAAAAGATTTAGGAATTGAGCTATGCCAAAATATCTTGCCTAACAGAGATTTCAGTTAAAATTCAGTATTTTATACTTACTTTCTGTGTTCATGACCAAAAGCTATGCTTTCTCTAGCATGTGGTTGAATCTTTTGAATACACTTTGAATTTACATACAGGTAGCCGAAACTTCAGTTTTGCTACTTTTACTTCATAATGATCTACTTTAGAAACATTATTTCAATAAAAAATTAGTTTTTTATCAGTATAGATAGGATACTGAATAAAACATTTTAAAATAAAATTAAAAATCACTTATCTTTACTATTAATATTTTAACATTAAAATATTTTGATACTTATTTTGTTAAAAACACAATACTAAAAGGTGCTTAAAGTTATACCTGAAGTTATGCCAAACAAAATACTAAAAGGTGCTTAATGTTATACCAAAAGTTATACCAAATGCAATACTAAATGGTGCTTAAAGTTATATATTTTAAGCAGAATTAAACTAATTTTAATTTTGTATCACTCCTCTTCAATTTCCTTCTTGCATTAGGTGTTATTCAGAAATCAATTTTTTAATAAATAAAATTTCATATTCTATGAAACATTTAAGCATAAGTAGTAATTAATTTCTTTTTTTTTTTCATTTTGAAA
>RJWT010050388.1:0-10869 GCA_004365215.1 Cuniculus paca | reverse complement strand
GTTTTCCCATTACCCAGCCAGCTTGTACACTTAGTTTCCTTCTTATGTGGAACCAAAAACTGCTCTCAAATCCAAAGGTGAAAATCAGTGATGCTTGAATTACTTGAAAATAAATTAAAGCAAATATTTGATTGAAGGCAAGTACATTTGGGCATGTTATTTTTAAGAAGCTGTTTACTATTTCATGTAAAATTTTCCCTGAATACTAAATGGTAGCTATACCTATTGAAATTGAAAGGACAGGATCCAATCTGTTGACACTGATCATCTTTTTGAACTATAGAAACTTGATTTCTGTGTTTCTCATTCAAGCTGATAAGAACTGCAAGAGCAGCCTAGAGATCAGAAGTCTGTGGACTCATTCTGCATGTCAGCATTGGCAAACTGGTCCATCACTCAACATACATTTACTAAGAGCTTGCCCTGCCCAGGAAAACACTGAGGAAAATTCTGATAGGAAACAAAGCTGAATGAAACATTTTTTTCTGACCTCCAGGAACTCACAATCTGGATGAAGTAACAAACAAACAAACAAACAAAACTATATGAGTATAGAGAACAGCCAGTGCTGTAAAATGAAAAACTGAGATAAATCATAATCACCCTGATTTTGCTGGACATGAGACTTCATTTGAAGAAGCGACAGTGTAAGTCAGGTTTTGAGGAATAGCAAAATGTGAAGAAGCCAACAAAACATAATGCAAAATGTGTTTATGCTTTTTGTAGATATCTCCTGAGAGCCTAGTACAAGTTGTGAAATCAGCCAATACATATCTGTAGGCAGTTGTGAAAACCCAAAGACCCAATGCTAAAAAATAACCTATGAATCAAAACATGATATTATTACAAATACAATCAAATGTGAAGACAGTTGAATAAAATATAGTGGGCATCATTTTTAGCATATCTAACAATTTAAATAGAGAACTGTATTTATAATTATGTTCAAAGATACTTGCATAATATTTAACTGGGGATATAGTTCAGTGGCACAGCACCTGCCTGGCATGCATGAGGTTGTGAGTTCGATTCCTGGTACCAAAAAAAATATATCTAACTGTAGCCTTTTGACATTCATGATATTGTATGTCTCAGATAAAACAATCATAAAGTTGCATTTTAAGTGACTTGTGTTCACACATATATTTGTACACATTGTGCTAAATAAATTATGAAAACTGCTATTTGCATAACACAGGGTGCTAGCAACACACAGGAAAATAATGTTAGCAATAAAAATAGTTAATTTGAAAAGTTGAAAAGTCATTCTACATACTGTATATCAAATACTGATCATTTTAACATAATTGTAACTAAAAGTAAATATATATATATATATATATATATATGCTTAGGTATTGTGAAAACAAAAGATGTGTTTCTGTTAGACTGCTGTACTTAGCATACAGAGATAATTCTCAAAACATTCAGTAGGAAATACGTTATTTATTTGAGCCATTTTCCAATTTTCATTACATATATTATTACAGAATTAGATTGTAACATCAGCTTTCGGCAAAGATCTTCTAAATTAGACTTTTAGAAGATTTCAAATAAAATGAATTTCCTAAAAATTATGTATTCCTGATTTGTCCCGCGTGATCAGATTAACAACAAAGCAGGAAATCCAAATCTTTGCTGTTCAAATCAAGGAAAGTTATACATGATGCTGAAAAATTAGGGAACTCATATTTACTTACCTTTAATTATCTGCTTAACATTTTTTAACCACAGCAGAAATTAGCCGTGTTTCACTGGGGAAAAAAAGGAATTTATTGACATAATTGGGCAAAGCTCACAAAATGAATGGAAAAGTTAAATAGCCAGCAAAAAGAGATGTAAGATTGCTCTATGAATATGAATAGAAAAAATGAGTGGTGTGCTCTGGAGGCAGCAGTTTAAACGAATACGCTGCAGCCCCTTCCTTATAGCTCTCTGTTGAATGTTCACACTTCTTGAAGAATTCTTGTCCTAACTTGATGTATGTGCTATCGCTAAACCAAAATGTTCTTAGTATCTTGATTGTTTCATCGAGATTATGTGCAGCTGAGTTTTGAATCGCCAAAAGATAATTGTATAAGAGAGGGTAAAAATGCAAACAGGGTATCTCTTATCATTGTGCACAAATTTCAGCAGTTGATTTTGAAGTACTTTACTCTTCATTAAATCATTAAATAAGGTAAAGTTTATTTCTACACTATAAATAAACATACCTGTGGTTGCACAGTTTGGAAAATATACCGTCAAGATTTTAGTGAGGTGTATGTCAAACCTGTGCAATTATGCTGTTATGCACCTGTGCACACACACCCACGCACACTCACTTCATAACAGATTACAACTGCAGATAGCATGATGCACTTGATTTTATTATTCAGATTTGGCCATGTTGTGCATTACATCATTCTTTCCATTTTTGGAATACGGCTGACATATTTGGGTTAATCTAGCCCACTCACCTGTACATTCCATTTGTGATTATCGACATGCAAATTAATAACTGATAATAAGAATCCCACCTGTGAATAAAAAGAACATTTTAATTGATCTCGATAGCTTATCAAATAGCCTCAGTGATAATAAAAAGAATTTATTCAGAATTTATTTAGTAACAGATATGCAGAATATTTAAGATACACACATGCATAAGATGTTTTCTCAGATCTCTTTATTTAGCCAGAGAAGAGATTGATTGCATGTAAAAATTCACAGAAACATGATATTCAATCTGGAAATAAATCATTTATAGATTTCTCATTTTACTGATGATGAAACACAAATGATGAATAAACACCCCCAGTAGGTAAAGAATTTTCATGGCAGGTTCATAACTAGAAGAAATATTGTGCTTCAGTTTTCAATCTATGGTTCCTGGTAGTATGGAATAAAAAATTTTGTTCGAGTGTGTGGATTATATCTGCTGCAGGACTTTTTTAAAAAGTGTGACTTCTGATGTAATTGGAATTGCTTGTTCCCTTAATGCAATTGGCTTGTTTTCAAGAAATAATAGAACTAAAATAATTTAAAAGGTGGAAACACAGGAGAACAGGATGATCAACATGAGGAAAGGCATAGAAATTGGGATGTGTATATTTCCACTGATCAGTTAATATATGAATTTAGATGTTTAGGAGTTTAGATAAGAGAAAACATGGGGAATAAATGAAAAATTGTTAGATCAGAGAGTCACAGATGGCAGAGAAAAAACAAAACAAAATAAAACAAAAACAAAAGCACCTCATTTATAAGCATCCTGGAAACATTTTTTATAGGTATACTGGAGAGATGAATCAGATATGCATGACTTTGTCTTGGCCTTACCAAGTACTAATAGTGAAACTTTAGAGTCCAGTACCAAAATATGATGATAATAATTCCTACCTGCAATAATTAGAAATTGTGCTTGTCAAGTAGAAACAAAATTTAACACTAATGACTCAGTGAGAAGTCTGGAGTAATGTACTCAAGCACTGATAATCATCCATTGTAATGCTAGCAAGGGCCTTATCTACTTTCATGAAACAATTTTTCCCTCATATTTACAAGATTGCCTTTAGATCTCTTGTTCTATGCTTAGGTCCTGTGCGAGAGAAAACAGGAAAGGACAATTCTCAAATATCAGGTGAAATATTAGTTCTCTCTCATTCCTGTTTTGCAGTGAGGCACTACCTAAAAACTTCTTTTACATTTAGTTTCCTGAAGTCTAGAAATAAGGGCATCATATCTATAAGAATGCCTTGTACAATGTAGTTTCTCAGCTGAACACATCGTTACTTCTAACAAAAGCAGGATTCTCTTAAGAATTAAGGGAAATGTGTTAGGCAGTCTGTTAAAATTGTCTACCATACATGACCTTATATATTTGTTGAAAAGTTGGGGAAAACAGTAAGCTAAGATTTAAATATTCAATATATTCTGAAAATGAGATAGTTTCGAGGATAGAATAGATTTGGAAAAAGCTGATCAATCTGCCCTGAGATATGTTGAGTATGAGTGAAATATAGTGCAGGTTTATAGAGCAGTTTGCAAAACATCAGTAACAGGTTTCAGTGTGACTATTGAGGTATAGATCTGTCTGCATAATAAACACATATGGTAGCCTAACTGCTGTTGCTGCAAAAATATGAAAGTGATCTCCCTAATTGGTTACCCCAACATACACCAAAGGAGGCTAAGATTTAGGTTGCTAATTTGCGAAACTACCGGAATCATTGTAGGTTCACATACCACTAACAACATCAGAAATTACACTGAAGTTAAGTTTATTTCCTGACTAGAAAAGCTTCTATCTGCTACCTAGAATTTGCTCTGTAACAGCGTTACTCAGTCTCAAGGGCAGTGGACACAGAACTGCAAATAGTATGCTTCTCCCTTATGGATTCTAAAGCAGAGATAGAGAAATTTTACTATGTCAATTCTAAAAACTGCCAGTATTTTCCTTATTCCTCTTGTCTAGGGCATTGTTTTTTTCAGGTATTGCTGTATGTTTACTAATGTTTCATATCTCAGCTTCAATTTTTGGCATGTCCACAAGTACTGCTTGCCAGTGGTTCTGTAATACTGTGTAATCTCAATTACCGTTACTGAGAAATCTAATGGCCACCAGGACTGTTGGACAGTCTGTCTACTCCTTGACTTTGTTGAAATCTGGAATTTCTCCTTAACCCAATAAATGCCTCGTTCTTTTCCTACACCTTCCCAAAAGTTTTTAATATATTTTATCATAACAACTTCCTGAATTCTTAATGAAAATTTATCATTTAGGGATTTTTAAAATTACTTACTGATACTGAAGAATAGTACTGAGTATATATACATATATGTGAATGAAAAGAAGACATAAGATAAGGAAATCATAAGTCACAAATTGCAAAATGTATATGCACATATATGTAAATACATATGATTGTATAATTTAGTCATATCTAACTGTAAATTATAACTTTGATCAGTTATTTATAAGCTACAAGTGGTACCTTCAGAGTTTTTATTTCACAAATGAGAAGTGCTTGCATGATAGTAATTTTGGTTTCCATACTTCTTCTAAAATTTATAGAGGCCTAGATTATTTATGTCTATAAATCATTAGCATTTTTTCTTGAGATAAATGGTGGCAGAAGACTATAAATTCATTTAAATACATGTATTTGCCTTTCATGCTCTTAAGAATCTAGAAACCTATTTTGTGAATCAGCAAGTATTATCTTAGTGATTAAAATTTTAATGGAATGAATAAAATTTTTAGTATTGAGTTCATAGATGAGTGCATAATTATTAAGTTATAATAATCCATTCATCAGGCATCAATATCAGTTATTTTATTCAGTTGAATACAGTATACATTAGAGGATATTTACACGTTTGTGTTGTTTACATAAATGTTTATACATAGAATAGATATATGTACGTGTAAGCATGTGATATATATTCACACATATATGGAAATAATACTATTTTAGGTGAACATGTCCCACCCTGTTTCTCACACTGAACATAGCTATAAAAGCTTGATAGAATGCAGTATTGAAGACTATGAAAAGCAGAAAGTAATATACATTTTGGAGAAAACTATTATTAAAAGTATTTCTAAAGTTGTGGTGAGTTTGCCAATACTTTCACGCTACCATTCCTTGACCTGGATTACAAACTAGAAAAATATTAACTGAATAAATATAAAGCGAACTGAAGAACTAAAATAATAATTATAAGAGTAGAAGTTAATAAATATGAACATCAACATAACAGTAGACAAATTAATAATATCAGAGAATTGTATTTTGAATAAAGAACATTTATTATCCTCTATTAACACTGACATAGATGAAAAAGAGAGCTAATTATACATACTATGAACAAAAGGGGAGATATTATTACAGATCTTGCCAACATAAGAGAACACTACAAATATTTCTGCCCAAGTTTGATAAAATAAACCAGTTCTTTAAAAAGGGTAAACTTTCAAAAATCACCCAATATAAAATAGCCTGAATAGTTCTTTATAGTTATTGTGTGAATTATGTCTGTCGTTACAACCTTCCTGAAAAAGAAATATCCAAACCATTGTGGTTCACTAGCAAACTTATTAAGGATTTACAAAAAAATTATCATAAAGTCTATGCATTGTTTTTAGAAAATAGAAAAAGAGGAGCTTATCCCATAGTTTTTATGAGTTTGACATTATACTCACTAACAAAACCAGATAAATATAGTATAAAAAAGACTTGAGAAACTCTCATGCAGTTATTTTCAACAAGACACTAAAAAATCATCTTAAACAATGAAAAAAAAGGCTAAGTCATCATGTTTAAGGTTTATCTCAGAGGCATAAAGTTAGTAAAACATTCAGATTTCCTTAATGCAATAGACTATATTAAAATGATTATATAAATAGATGTGGAACAATATTTAGCAAACTTCAAAATTCATTCTTGATCAAAGATAAATTTAAACAATTAGGAATAGAATCTCTTTATCCTAATGAAAGACATCTCAAAATTTTAAAGTTAGTACTATACTCAGTGATGAACAAATCAATATTTACTCCCCACAATTCAGAAACTAGAAAATAGTGTCCATTTAGTATTTGTAATCATCATCATATTGGAAGCATTTGCCAATGCAGTGATGCAAGGAAAATAAATAAAATTCATGGAAGAAATAAGGTTATCCTTATTCCCAAAAGACATGATTGTTGTCTACATAGAAAATCACAAGGAATTTTTAAAAACTGTCCTACAACAATAAGTGATTTGTCAAGTTCCAAGACACAAAATCAACATGGAGAAATCAATTGTACTTTTATATACTAGTACAACACTTAGAAACTGATGACATGTGAAATCTGCTGATCATAATATACAAAAAGTAAAATACCTAGGTATACATTTTGCAAAATTTGTAGAGGTTCTCTATGGTAAAGAAAAAAATTACTGGTGGAAGAAATTAAAGAAAGCCTGACAGGCAGATATAAGTTTTTTAGAAGTCTCCATGTAGTAGAATTGTCACTTGTTTCCAAGTTAATCCACATATTAATTACAATTAGATTTAATTGATCACAATTAAATCCTGGGAGTTGATTTTAACGACATAGACAAGATGAACCTAAAATACGTGTGAAAATAACAGGTATATAGGATATCTAAATAATACTTAAGAAGAAGTATTAAATGAGGAAATCAATCAGATTTCAAGATTTATTATAGCTATGGTAATCAAAATGCTATGGTATTGGCAAAATAGGGCAGAACACACGTAATTCAGTGTAACAAAATGCATACTCTAGGTAGATCTACGTATGGTCAGTTGATTTCTGACAAATGTGCAAGGAAAATTTAATAGAAGATGATAGGCTTTCAAGAAACATTGTAACAATTAGACAAATTCATACATGCACATATAAACTCTGTTCTAAATAATATATATATACAAAATATAAAATGGAACATATATTTAAAATGCAATTTATTAAACATTTTGGAAAAGAATACAGGAGAATATTAATGTCCTAGGTTTGGTTAGAAAGTCCTTAAAAGAAGAAATACACACACATACACTCGCGCGCACACACACACACACACACACACACATGGCTTCAAAATATTAAAATTCACGATTAAAAGGAAGTACTCTAAAAAGTTATGTTAGAATGGCATAAAGTTTGTTAAGAAAGAAGTGAGGGAATAAAGAAAGGCAAATTGAATTGAAAAAGATGTTGACAGCATAAATAGTTGCAAGCCTTCACAAGACACAGAATTGCTGGAGTGCAGGGAGGGAGGAGAGACTGTTGCATGCATGACGTCGAGTTGTCAGCAGTACGGCACGTGTGAGACAAATCGGCTACGAGTATGCTCATAAGGAGCTATAACTGAATCTAGGTCATGGGAGTCAAGGAGACCCAGAGAGAGGCAAATGTTTGAATTCATGGAAGAATTGAATCAGTTACTTACCATCATTTAGAAAGTGGGGTGTTTTGTTTCTGTTTGTTCTTTAGTTTGTTTAATCCTTTGTTTATAAATGACACCCTCCCTATCACCCAACTAGGGAAACTGTAAAGACAGAATGAAATGGTGACTTATTAGTGGAAGGTAATTTCTGTGCATGGAACCAACAATAATATAGAATAAGAATAAAAGCACAACAGTAAGTTTTCACTTACGTTTGGATTTCAGATATTTTGAGAAAGGGGTTTTTCATACCATAAATGTCATGCATTTATGGGGTCTCTACTTTAAAACATGTCTTTGGAACCCTAATCAATCTCCTGAGTGAGAGATACAAAATAAAAAGGGGTTAATATCAGGTTGGTATTATCAAACAAAAGGCATTACTAAGCATAAGCAAAAGGAAATGTCTACATAAATAAAAATGGATTAATATCCAGTTGTTATTATCAAACAAAAGATGTTGCTAAACATATGCAAAAGGAAATATATGTACATATGTTGATTTTAGATGGATTTATAACCATGACCAGGGCTGGTAGCTATTGTAAATATTCTTCAAGAGCAATAATGATAATGAATTTGAAATTATAATGACATATGAAAAGTTGCTGCAAACATAAAAACACTGTGACATTCATTTTGAACTGTTTGACTAAAAGAAAGGCCATTCTCAATCAAATATGAATAACTACACAGAAGTTTTAACAAGGCACGTATTTATGTTACTACCATTACACATCATGGAGTCCGCAAGATTTTGTGACTAGCTATACCATTAATGAAATGACTTTAGCAAAATCAATCAAACATATGTTGTTTTTTAAATTTTCAATTAGGTATTCAATTGACAGAAACACAGACTTGGAGAGATACTTCAATATTGATGCCAACAGTGGAGTTATTACAACCGCAAAATCTTTGGATCGAGAGACAAATGCTGTTCATAACATCACCGTCCTTGCAATGGAGAGCCGTAAGTTGTAAGGTTTAAAATTGCATTAGGATGGAGACCAATGAGAGTGGAAAACAGATTGTTGCATGAGATTAAAAAATCAGTGCAAATTATGACAGGTGCTTAATTGATTTCAACAAAAAGCGTGAATGTCCAAAATTTCCAAGCTGTTAAGTAAAAGCGTATATTCGTTTTCCTTATATGGTAACATTTACAAAAATTAATGAAAAGAAAATAGAAAAAACAATAAGCCTGCTTTACCTTTTGAGGACAATTTGTGGTTCTGTGGTCACAATTTATTTGTTTCATTTGTGCTAATAAGGAATTGGCAAAATAACATACAATAGTTGATGACTCGATTCCTACCAAGACAAATAGATTTGAATACCTGTTGATCTAATTTTAATCCTTCCTAAAAATGCCATTGAAAATACATAACCATATGCATATGCACATATTATATATTATAAATAGACATGCAACTACAATACGTGCATATACAATATGAATTTATATCCATAAAAATGTAAGCTGTAGCATCGACTATTGAATTTCATACTTTACTCTTCATTCTTTCAACAGCTGTCTTATCAAAGGCCAAAAACATATACATGTATATATATATATATATATATATATATATATATATAATATCACATATACATATATAGACACATTTACAAATATGCAAACACATCTACACTTATATACATATACTACATATACACATACCTGTGTAACATGTGTATACATGCTATTACAAATTCCTATGTACATACATTTGGATCAGTGTATCTGTGATTCCTTAAAAGAATATAGGGTTATGATTCTAGATTTCATTTGATATTTATTCTGTTGAGAGATAGAAACATTTGTTTCATTTTTAAGATTTTGCTTGTTCTTCATGTAAGTTTCATCAGTAAAATAACAGTAAAATAATAAATTTTATATAAAAGTACATGATACATATTTTCTTACTTGTTAGAGAATCCATCTCAGGTAGGAAGAGGTTATGTGGCCATCACCATCCTTGACATCAATGACAATGCCCCAGAGTTTGCCATGGACTATGAGACCATGGTCTGTGAAAATGCGCAACCTGGACAGGTGAGTTTCAAAACATTTTGCTTCTCATATGTGATGTTTTTTTAAAAATATCCAGTAGCAATGCCTTTGAAATCTTCCGGGTTAAGATAACATATAATCAGCTCATTTTAGCAAAACTAACACTTTGATGTATAACATGAATTAATATTAAAGGAACTTTCAAATCCTCGTTTAATTGGCTGATGAAAATTCCTCAGGGAGAAAAGGTAAACATTGTACAAGTCTTTTAAATGGTTAAGGGCTGAGACTTCTTCAAGGAGACTATATCATATTAAGCTTGCTTTTGCTGTGTACCATACTACAGGCAGTGTAAGGACCTTGAAGTTCTATGAATGAAGTGCAGCTCCATCTCATTTTGGTTCATTCATTCCTACTGCTCTGTGTCTTATGATGTTTACTGGAATGTCCAATGAATTGGCACAGCCTACTTGTGATAATCACATAAGTAAGTTTAAAAGTGCACTTTAAAAAGGACATGATTTATTACCCAGAACCCTTTTGAGATTGGGTTCATACTGGCACATGTGATCCATTCTCCCAGCTCCTTGAAGAAGATGGCTTTTACTATATGGGGGAAAATTGCTGTCTTGGCTCAGAATACTGAGCAGAACCCAGCAATATGCCTTCCTGGTTTACATTTTCTTTCCCTAGGTTATCCAGAAAATCAGTGCTGTTGATAAAGATGAGCCATCCAATGGACACCAGTTCTACTTCAGCTTAACAGTGGATCCAACAAATAATCACAACTTTTCCCTGAAGGATAACAAAGGTCAGTATTGTTACCTGAGGAGGAAACAAGTACAGACTCTCTAAGCAAATACTTTTTCTCCTTCAGGAATTCTGACTATGGATTAAAAAATAAAACAA
>RJWT010050387.1:0-10861 GCA_004365215.1 Cuniculus paca | reverse complement strand
AAAAAAAAAAACACCATATTGTCTCCCTAGTGTAAGAAACTGAAAGAGTCATTAAGATGTAAAACCCTCAATAAATATTGTGAAAGGATAAAAAACTGCTAAAAAGAAATAGATAACTCAGGGAAAAGGAGAAAAGCAGGAAGGGAAAGGAAAAATGATATAAATGTGTATATATACACTTAAGATAGCCAAGATGATTGTACTGCTGATTCTATTAGTTCTTGGAACAAAACAGTTAACATTTATAGGATTAGATAATATTTGCATGTCTGTATCTGGTAATCTGAGTGACTCTTTTGAAGATAACTATGCAAAATAATCTTTGTTATGTTCCTATCACCTTGGTTTGAAAGCCTATATTGTTATGGTTTTGGGCTCTCTGTTACTGTTATTTATTTGTCTCTTTTGTTTCTTGTTTTTCTTGTGTTTTGTTTTGTTATTCTGTCTAACACAGAAACAATAGATGTGCATGTATAGGCTTATACATACTTGGAACTACTCCTAAAGAGTTTACAAGAACTGATTTTACTATGTGTGATGATATGAACAGTTACTTTGAAGAAAACTGACATTATGGTAGCCATTGTGATTTCTTATCATCATGTTTTGAAATCCAATAATGCTTTTATTCTTTAATTTGATTGATTTAATCTGTTTTCTATTATTTGATTGCAATATGTGAGAAGGTATGAACAGCTATTTTGAAGAAAACATGAGACATTATGGTAGCCATTGTTGATTTCCTATTGTCTAGTTTCGAAAGCCTGTAAAGCTTTCATCCTTTTTTTTTATTTTTTTATACTATTTTGTTTTGTTTGAATTTATTGTGTGTGAAGGTGTGAACAACTATTTTGAAGAAAACAAGAGACACTATGGTAGCCACTATTGATTTCCTGTTGTCTTGTTTTAAAGTCCTATATTGTTTGCACTGTTCTGTTCTGTTCTGATCTGCTTTTTCCTGTTTTATTTTGTTCTCTTCAAATAAAAAAAAAAAGATTGAGAGTTGCTATATTTTTGCCTATTGCTGATTGGCCAATGGTGCATCATAAATCTGCCTAATGAAGCACAAACTATTTACACAAGGTTAGGCTTTTTAACCTCTAAATGTTTACAAAGTACTAATTATGCACAAGCAGTATTAACCTTGTCTTGAAAGGTGCTAACTGAAAAAATGCTGTCCTTTATTTAGCTTTTTATTTTACAAAAAAATACAAAATTTGATAACAAAATAATAAAATAATAATAGTTAATACAGTGTGTATCATCTTTTTCAAGGTAGTCACTCAGAGTACAAGACATAGAACAAAAAAATTTTCAAAGGAGAAGCAGACAGATAAAACACAAAACTTTCTTTTCAATGAACTAAGATTAACTAATGTGTAAATGAAGCAAATTAGCAAAAGTATTAAATTATTTTTGAAACAATGAAATGGGGAACTTGGGGAAGTATTTGAACTCTCTACTTTTTGTTTCTCTCTTTTATTGCTCTTTAGTTGTGATTTGATTGTTTTCAGAAATTAAAGAACAAAGGTAGTCAAAGTAACCCTTTTTTCCTTCCTGAGAATCAGTAAATAATTACATAGATCCAGGAGGCAAAATAAATTTACCATAATGTATGAATTTAACATGATTTTTATATGATCATGTAAACGTGTTCTTCTAGTCATTTCTGAAATCATGAGACCTTTTTTACACATTCTGAAAAAAAAATTACTCCTGATAATAAAAGATTGCAAATGTTGAAATAATGCTTTCCAATATAATATTCTATTTTCAATTTCAGTTTCAGATAATAATATTGAATTTTGCTGAAAAAAATATTTTTGTCATCATTTGGCACCTGGAATGCTCATAACATCTCATTTTTAATAGTCTTACTTTAGTCATGTCTTGTTTCTTTATGCAAATAGTGATACACTTTGGTTAGCTTAATAACAATCATCCTTTACATTTGTATAGACTTTTCCAGTTCCAGGGCAGGTTGCATCTGTTATCACGTTGAGTTCTTGCTGTCACTCTGTGGAGTGACTGTAGGACAATTGTTCACATTTTACCATTCAGGAGACTGAAGCTCGTAGGGTGTAAAACACAGTGAAGCTGTCTGTCTTGCTCAAATTCTGGCTTCACTAACTTGCCAAATGAACGCAATTGGAAGCAAGTTACATAACTTCTTTTTCATCTGTTTTCTAATCTGAAAAATGAAGGTAATGATAGCACCTGTCTTACTGAGCTTCGAAAAGTCATTTTACTGTTTTTTAAGATGCTTACTACAGCACTATACCTGGCACAGAGTGCACACTACATGCATGTGAAAAACTGGATTTTTGACTGCGTGTATATTGTTCTTTCATTACAGAAGTATTCCAATTACATCTTGTTTTACTACTTCTTGTTCTGGTTAAGAAATAAGGTACTGGACCAGAGGAAAAAAGTACTACTCCAGAGGTATGTTCTTACATTATAACTTACACATTTTCCCTAATTAAAAATAGTTTAATAATAATGTTCATGGAAACAATTTAGTAAGCTCTTAGTAAGCCTTCATATGCACAAAGCTCAGTGCCAGATAAATAATACACGCTTTACATTAACGACTCCATTCAGGCCTCACAGCAGGCGAATTTATTCACATTTCCAAATGAGGAAGTAGAGGCATAGAGAGGTTAGAGAGGTTAAATTGTACAGCTGGTCAGAAGATAATGATACACATCAAAGGGGAGTTGCATATCTGACTCAATATTGGTATCTGCAGAATGAAACAGGAATGTACTTAATGATATCAAGTGATCTGATACTCAGCCCTTTATCTTTACCAGGGACCCTGGGCTTGGCAGTCACAGAACGCTGCAAAACTGAAATTAAAGCTGAAGCAGGAGGAACTTTAATCTAAACAACACATGATTGTTTTTCACCAGATAAGATAGGTTCCAATAAGTTGAAAATTGAAAGTGAAGAGAAGGTAAATCAACAGGGCCCTTTAAGATATCCACATTCTTACATAAAGCTTTATTCTTCCCAACTCAGAATTATTCTTTTATAGATTCTGCTTAATTTACTATTTAAATTATTTTAAATATTGTTACATATACCAAATTATATACAAACATTCTTTGCCCTAATACAAAAATAAAATAAATCAATTTGTAAGAATATTTGTATGAGTCGAACATGGTGGCGTACCTCTGTAATCCCCACACAGGAGACTGAGGCAGGAGGATTGTTGCAAGTTCAAGACCAGCCTGGGCTACAAAGTGAACTCAAGGCCAGTCTGAATTGAGACCCTGTCTCAAAAGGACAAAAAAAAAAAAAAAAAAGAGTCCTTGTATGAAATTCTGTAAAACATGGTGACCATATTTTCAGTGCCTTAGAATACTTGAAACATTTGGACAATTTCGTATCATTTTGTAACTCTAAGTATTGACCACCTGAGAAGAGAAGACTGAAGGGTAGCCCCAAAACATAATTATCAAAAGGTGGGGAAAAAAAGGAAACAGAAAAAGAAAATGGGATGACAGTTTTTAAGTAATTTAATCCAAAATTTGTTCCATATTGTTACTGCTCTGGTGTTCGAGCAAACTTTTCGGTCTCGGGTCGTTTTAATTACAACTCTGATCTTGTAGGGGAACCCCTGGAATGTGTCTGAGACATCTCTGAATGTGAACCAAACCCAAGTGACAACCAGAACCCTGCTTTTACAGACGCTAAACCTTAACTTATTGACATATAAAATATAAACTGATGACATGAAATTCCCAAAGGAACTTTTTACCAGTTTACGAATTCTGGATGTCCTCAAAACTCAGACCTTTTATAATAACCTTCATGAGAAAACAAGAGAAGAGAAAAAGTAGGTACAAAGTGTAGTGTTAATTAGTTTTTGTGACACCTTAGTGCTTCCAACACTCCTGAGGCAGATGAAGATCGGAAACTCTGTTCTTGCAGCTTGACAAGAATTGCTTCTCTTTCCTTTTCTGCTTTCAAATCACACCACATCCAACCTCAGGGAGGGCAAAAGGATACAGAAAGTTTTAAATCTCCATCTGTTCCTCTCCAATATTCTTTTACAGTCCTTATTCTGCTGTTTTGAGATCAAGGTACAGAGTTTCTGTCAGGTATTAATATGCAATTTCATTTCTCAAAATTTAATAATGTTCTAAGTTGTCATTTTAAAGAAATAAATCACTGGTAGATGTATTTTAAGAATCTGTATTTAATAGACTGGTTTAAATTGCTGAAAACCATTATGCTTCAAACATTGATCATCAAATTATTAATAAATTAAATTAACATAATTAAGATTAATGGTGATGGAAGGAAAGTGTGATTAAAGGGGAGCATTTCCCCCAAAATCATATAGGATAAATATGGTAACAGATGAAGAAGTCTACACACAAACATATACCCATTTGCTATACCAGCATGTTACCTAATGTGATTTTTTAAACTGACCACCAAAATTTTCCTAACCAAATTTAAAGTTCTACCTAATTTCTTCAGATATGTGCAGGAAAATAGATACTACATACAATCATAAGTACATTAAAAACTTGGCAATATGGAGGCTACAGAATCCACAGAATGCATATATTATAAATTTTTCTATATGGGACAGTATCATGTGTAAATAATTGTTTTCCTTCTTTTTAACTCTTGTTGCTAATCATCAGAATAGTTTCCCCATTTATATGCTATGTCTTTTGACAATTAATGTACATCCAATACATTTTACAGATACTTTAAGAAATTTTCTCCAAATCAAAAAACATGTCATTCAGTGAGATACTGACACTATCTTTGTCTTAACTCGCATTCTTTCTTTTTTCTCTTGGATATTTGGAAAAGAATTCTGCCCAAGAAAACATATAATATAAAGAGACTGATTTTTTTAATGTTTCTGTTTTATTTATTTTTTTATTTTAAAGAGAATAAAACAGAACAAAGCAAATCAGAACAGAACAATGCAAGCAACACAAGGCTTCAAAACAAGACAACAGGAAATCAACAGTGGCTAACATGATGTCTCTTGTTTTCTTCAAAATAATTGTCCATACCTTCACACACAATAAATTCAAACAAAACAAAACAGCATAAAACCAATCAAAACAAAATAATGAAAGCATTACAGGACTACAAAACCAGACAATAGAAAATCAACAATGGCTATCATAATGTCTCTTGTTTTCTTCAAAATAGCCATCCATTCCTTTACACATATTGAAATCAAATAATAGAAAACAGACTAAAACAAATCAAAACAAAAGAATGAAAGAATTACAGGACTTCAAAACCAGATAACAGGAAATGAACAATGGTTATGATAATGTCTCATTTTCTTCAAAACAGTCATCCATACTATCACACATAATAAAATCAAACAAAACACAACAGAATAAAATCAATTAAAACAGAAGAATAAAAGCATTATAGAACTTCAAAATAAGATGATAGGAAATCAACAATGGCTACCATAATGTCTCGTTTCAGAGACTGATTTTTAAAGAAGCAAATTAGAGCCCTGACCATCATTTGAGGTTGTTGCCTTCAAAGTAGATTAGTTTTCTACTGGTATTTTTCCCATTTTTTAAGAAATATTTTTCCTTTTATTCAATTGATAAAGGCTGAAAATTTAAAAATTATCCTTTATGATAAAAGTACCCAAAGAAATTTTTACATTTGTTTTATTTTTAGGTCAGTAGGACTGAATTACTAGTCTAGGCAAATGGCTCTATGACTGCGTCTTGTTAATGAATAGTGTTCCTCTACCTATGTGTGTTCTTGTGCCTCCTCTGGGTTTCACTAAGGAAGAGCTGATCAGTGTGGGATCAGGGTCTAGTATGTCATGACCTGGCCACCTAACCCTTTTTCTGTGACTGTCTTTTGGCACTTCATTTTGGCAGGGCCTCAGCTATGCAGCTTTCCTTTTGCACTTCAGTCTCATCTCCTGCATTCATGACCTCTGCTCAATATGGATTTATGTTAATTTCAAAGATATCATGATTCTTTAATATGTAACTAAAATATCTTTGATATTAATTTCCTCTGTTGAGTGGTTTTTCTTTTGTAGCATTATCATTTACAGTCATATACTCATATTGTGATTACATAGTTCCTGTTCATTTCATTTTTCTCACCAGACAAGTTCCATGATTCAAGGACTTTATCTGTATTGCTGATCTTTGTAAAATCAGTGTCTTCCGTAGGCCAAGCACATAATAGGTTTTTCATACTCTATGAATGGATGAAAGCATGTATAATATTCTTTATCAATTACCAAGGAGTACCAGTGCACCACAATTTCCAATTACATGTAAAATTTAATTTAAAAATTTCATTTTATATGGGATATTTTTCAGAATAAGTCACTCAAATAGAATTTGTCAGGCTTTTTAGTGATCTCTGCTAAATTTGTCAGTGCACCTACATTTCTAATTTATAATGGCCATGGAAAGTACATAGCCACTGAGAAGGGCTTAAAATGGGGAATGTCGTCAGTTTATGTTAATTCTATGGATTTTACTTTTTATTTTTTATGTGCGTATGGACACACATTTCTTCTTTCAAAATTTTATTTTTATTAATACACGTTTGTTGCTAATAATGTTTACATTTATTGTGGAGAGTTGGTACAGATCCATAATACATCATAATTTTTTATCCCTTTCCCCTTTTTCCTCACCCCCTCCTCCTGTCTCTTTGCATTCTAGAGTGTAATATGCTCCTTATCATAGAATCTGGAAGTTCATAGATGACTTGGATTTGATTAATATCTTTAAAACACTAAAGATTAGGCAGTAAACCAAATATGGCCAAAAATCTCTTATTGCATGATCACAAATCATTCCCCAAGCAAAATTTCATCTCACCATTAGCTCATATGTCAATAATGTAGAAGTAAAGGACTACCTCGTATGGAAACAGTGAAGAATTTTGAAAATTTTTTGCAATATGTGTGATATGATGAACATAGTTTTAGCTAGGAATCGAGACTGGAAGTAATAAAACAACAGAAAATTTCTAAAACTCTTAAATTGAAAATACAGCAAAAAATGTTCTAGAGTAGTGATTCTTTACTGGATGTTATACTTTGGGATGTATCATAATTACCTAGATGAATTCCAGGGTTTTCGTCTGTTTGTTTTTGTTTTGCTTTGTGTTGTCTTTTCCTAAATGCAGCCTTGCATGGCCACACATCACTATCAAATCTTACAAGAGTACCCTACACAGTGTTGTGTTTGCAGCGATAGGCTTTCTGGGCTTATCAAACCAATGATCGAAATTTCTATTCTCAACTATTATGCTGAGAATAATTCATAAAGCTGTTAATTCTTAATCAATTATGCACCTCAGTTTTTCACTTTCTGAAGTTCTAGAATTTGTGGACACTATTTTGTAGGGATAGATGAGAACATGTTTCATACATGGTGAAATTGCTCAATTAATGTTTTTTATAAAGCGTATTGTTATTTTTGTAAAGAAGATGCTTAAGAAGCAAATATTTTTAAGTGGCATGAGGAGTGCAGTTAGTTCATTTTAGATGTAATTAAAGAATCATCATCTCTTTTACACAAAGAATTTATTTTGGCTATTGTTTTACCTCCAATTTTTACTTCTTAATAAAGCTATCTGTTACAATAAATCTGAATTTTGCAAAACATCAGTTAAAATAAAAGAAGATAATACATTTAATTAACTATTTTATATTTGCTAAATTTTAATAATGAACTGATTTTCATTATTTTTTACTGTATATATTGACCTTTAAATTGGAAGCATTAATTACGTATGTTAAAACTTTTGCATGAAAAATTATGTGTGCATTATGTTGAGAAGATAAAAACTCAAATATAATTGAAATACGCTGATGAAACTGTGGCATTCTATTTGTAGGGCCTTATAATTGTCCTATGTTATCTGTTATTTATCTACAAAAGAATTGCAGTATTTATATCTATTTTAAGTAGGAAAGTAGTTTCTGTCCTCTATAAAATGTATCTTAACATGCATAAAAATCTCATTTCTTTAGAGATATTTGATGCCTCAAAGCATATAAATACCACACTTAAAGCAAATCCAAGGTATTGTGATCTTGGTTGTGCTTATCAAAGTTCCCAGGCTGCCCCGCTTTCCTTCCCAGATATTTTGATGGTCCCATGCACTGTAGACTAGTCACGTTCATCTCATCACCTATCTTCTGCCTGAGAAGCTGAAGCTTTTATTTCTAAAGCAATTCCTTTTCTCTTACCTCTATTTTGACCTGGAGGAACACATTTAAACTCCTTGACCTAGTAATGTCACTCCCATTTCTCCTGTGCTCTTTGACTGGAATTCCACAACCACTTTTCCAGTAAGGTACCTCTGAGCAGGAGCATACCCAAGCCATTCTGTATGTGACTAAAAATCTGTGAAAGTTCTTCAAGCCTTATCATAGTCATAAGTTCTGCCAGAGTGACAGTACTCATAAATTCGATGACTTTGAATTAAGGACACGTATTTTTCTTCTATACAGATTTTGTTTGTGTGTACTTACGAGACCTATTATGAAGCCTTTGTTTTCATTTACTTACTTCTCTTTCTTGCTTGCTTGCTTCCCTTTCCTTTTCTTTCTTTTCATTTTCCAGGGTTTAAAAACTATCTGTATTTAAGGATACCTATGGAGAAGGATACCTATTTGAGAAGGATGTATCATTACAGGTCAGAGGTACAATTTATTTTCTAAAGTCTTCAAGGAGCAAGAACTAGTAGCTGAATACAGAAAATATCATTCTTGCCACTAAAGATTTCGAGGTAAAGATCACCACCAATGTTGCTTAATAGCATCCTATGATAAGCCTAGATTCAATCTTGCTATTAGATTAGTATGATCACATTGTAATTAGAATGGGTGTATCAATATTCCTGCTATGATAGCTAGAAAAAGAAGCTGGATGTAGTACAAATATAATATTTGCAATGTAACAATGCGATGGAATTCGCAGACACTGCATGTCAGAAGAGAATCGTTTCAAGGTAAGTTGATGATTATAGCAGTTAAATTTTATTGTCAACCTGAGTGATTAAGGGACTCTTGGATAGGTGACTGAATTATGGGGTGATCTGCTTATTGGTGGATTATCCCAGTGATGTACATAGCTGAATGTGCTCTTAGTAGGCGGGTCTAGGGGTGAGGGGAAACATGCCTTTTGAGGCTCTATTTCTCCTTGGGCTATTCTACTATTCTGAGTCCTGGAAGCCATGAAGTAAGTGAGCAGTTTTGCTTCCACACACATTGCTGTCTTGATGTTTTCCTTGCAGGATTGAAGCTTCTGTAACTATGAACTAAAATAAAACTCCTCCTTTATTTATAAGCATCACATATTTTGTGCCAGTAACAGAAGAGCTGACCAATACTATAATCAAAAGTGTTTACTTACCAGAAGGTTTTACCTATTTTGGGCTCAGGCTAATGATCAGACGTGACCCAACAAGAGGACCCGTAGGGAAAAGCAAAATCAGCAAAGCTTTTAGTCCTGGGACTAGAATGAAAAGATAGAAACTTGAGGAGACTTCCAGTTTTCTTTATGGGCATGAATTCTGAGGCTGTGCAAAAGAACATGGGAACCCAAAGCAGAAACTTCCTAAGGGCAGAGCAAAACTCAGATGGTTGGTAGTGCTTAGGAAATGGACAGTCACGCTTTTCAAGAAAGCAAACATATATTGAATCCATGTGGAGATGGAGCTAAACAAAAAGTCTCTGGAGGCCATAAGTAAGGCTCTATAGTCTTTCGGGGCTGGAGAGACAAAAACCTATCAGATTTTCACTCCAGTCAGGAAAGTTATCTTCTAAGAATGAAGGCAGATTAAAAGTGGACAAAATCTTACCAAAGGAAAACCCAGCTTGTATCCAACTCAGTCCTTTATTGACTGGGTTTGCATCTTTCCTTAAATAATTATCAGAATAAAGGAGGATCTTTTCTGGTGGGAGATAACATTACCTTGCAAATACATTATTTTTTATATACATTATACAGTATGAAAACTAAAATCAGTAGACATACTTAGAATTTAGGACATTTAATTAATGGTACATGCCCATTAATTAAAAGGAAGAAAATGACACTAGCAGACATAAAAATAATCTAGCTATTGGAGTTAACAAATAAGGACTTAAAAATTTGATGTAATAGGTTCAAGAAAAAGAAAAGAATGAATATGAGAGTAATGGGCAAAAATAGAATGCAAAAAATATAGTATCTGAACTAATAATTCAACAGATATGCTTAGCTGCAAATTAGACATTAAAAAGCACAAATCAGTGAATTTAAAAACCAATAGGAAAAGAAAACAAACTAAAACAGAAAAATAATAGAAAAAATATTAAAGAGCATAAGATACATGTAGAATTTAATCAAAGGCTCCAACATGCCTATAATTGAATCCTAGACTGAAGGGATAGAGAGAATTTTCCAAAAATTCAAAATGTATATTATATTTAATAAAACAAAAGTGTGACTTACAATAAAAATTGTAGAAACCAGAGTACATCTTTAAGTGTAAAAGAAATTAACTGGTAACACTTGAACAGCTAAAGAAAAAAATCTTCAGACAGACAAAAATTGAGAGGATTCATTAAAGGGAATTCATCAGCAAAAGAAAAAAAAATATTCCAAGATGGAACCATCAAAAATGACAGAATAATAAAGAAAGAATATATATGTCACTATTCCGAAACCTACTGAATTTTAAAAAATGGGTCTAATATCTTGTAGAGTATAAAATATTTTGAATAAAAATGTAAGACAATAACATAAAAGGTAGGAATGAAATAAGTGGTATGAAACAATTTCTACCAATATTAGATAAGTAGCGACAATAGTAATTTTTG
>RJWT010050386.1:0-10860 GCA_004365215.1 Cuniculus paca | reverse complement strand
ATCTTTGTCAATTTGTGGGTTATGCTGATTCAGAAGTGAGGTCTATGTGGCCAGCTTAAACAATGTAAAAAAAAATCTAACAGGTGAATTAGAGACTCCACATTTCAAAGAAAATCTATCTCATAAAGTTTTTGTTTGTGGGTGATTCCACATATGAAAAATAGCATGTGGTATTTGTCTTTCTATTTCTGAATTACTTTATCCAACATAATATCCTCCAGTTCCAACTAGTTTGCTGCAAATGATAGGATTTCATTTTTAGCTATAGCGAATAATAGTCCAGTCTGTATATGTACTACATTTCTTTTATCCTATCATCCATTGATGGACTGCTTATTGTATCATATCTTTCATCAGGACTTTGCAATTTTTACTTCTTTGGTTAAAAATTTTTCCTAGGTACTTTTTTTTCACTATTGTAAGTGATATTTATTTTCATGGTTTTCTTCTCAGTGTATTTGTTATTGGTGTATACAAAAGCCACTGAATTTTATGCTAATTTTGTACCCTGCGACTTTACTGAATTTATCAGGTTTCTTTTCGCGGCACCAGGGATTGAACTCACGACCTCGCGCTTGCCAGGCAGGTGCTTAGGTCACTGAACTAGATCTCTGGCCCTTGTCTTTTTGAGACAGGGTCTTGCTATGCCATTCAGGTTGGCCTTGAGCTCACTTTGTAGTTCAGGCTGGTCTCGAACTTGCAAAGATCCTCCTGTCTCAGCCTCCCGAGTGCTGGGATTATAGGTGTGAGCCACTATGCTCTGCTTGAATTTATCAGTTTTGATAGTCACATGATGCAATCTTTAGTTTTTTCCTCTGTATATAATCATACAATCTGTAAAAGGAAACAGTATGATATCATCTTTTAGTGGACTCCATTTACTGTGTTTCTTTATCTTGCTTAGTTATGATTACTAAAACTTCCAGTAGTCAACAATGAGTAAGAGCAGTGAGAGTTGACTCCGTTATCTTGTTACAGTTCTTAGTATGATGCTGACAATGAATTTCTCATAGGTAACCTATAGTATGTTGACACACAGTCCTTTACAACTCACTTGTTTAGGATTTTTATCTTAAGAGGATGTTGAATTTTATTGAATGCTTTTCTGTATCTGTTGAGGTGATTACATGATATTTTTTCTTTAGTGGATTGATATGAAATTACATTTACTGATTTGCATAGATCTAACTAACCATTCTTTCATCCTTGAGATAAAATTCTAAATGATGATGTGCCATTCTATTCAATTTGCTAGTATTTTGTTTTGAATTTTTAGATATATGTTCATTAGAGATGTTGGACTATAAGTTTCTTTTTTATTATGTCTTTATCAAGTTTGAGTATCAGATTACCGTGGGCCTTGCAGAAAGTTTGGAAGATGTTCTCCCTGTTTACTTTTTGAAACTGTTTGAGTATAGTCTTTGTCTATTGTGTCTTAAAAGTTTGGGAAAATTCACCAGTGATCACAGCCATCTCGAGCTTTCCTTTATTGGGTTAATTTTCTTTTAAATATTATTATTGATTTGGTCTCATTGTATTGTTTGCTGTTGGGGTATTCAGAATTTTTGTGTGTTCATGGTTCAATTTTAGTAGGTTGTATGTGTTCATAAATTTATTATTTTTTTCTAGGTTTTCCAATTTGTTAGCATGTATTTGTTCACAAATAGTCAATAAGAACCCTGTGTATTTCAGCGTTATTGGTTGTAATTCCATTTCCATCTCTGATTTCCTTTATTTTGATAGCTCTCTTTTTCTTTTTAGTGCAATGAAAGATTTATTGATTTGGGTAGTTTTTCTATAAACCAGATTTTTCTGTCATTGATCATTTGCATTGTTTTTACATTTTCAGTTAGGTCTTCTATCCTTGTTATTTGTTTCCTTCTCCTAATTTTGAGTTTGCCTTTTCCTTGATTTTGTAGGTCTATAACATGTGTTATTAGGTTATTTGAAGTCTTTCCTTTTTAATTTATTTATTTGTTACTATAAAATTCCTTTGAATGACTGCTTTTTGTTGTATCTAAGATATCAAGATTTTTACTATCTTGTCATTTTCCTTTGTTTTGAGAAAAGATTTTTAATTTACCTTTTAATTTTTTCAGTGACCCATTGTTCACTTAAGTGCATTATTTAGCCTCCATGTAGTTGTATAATTTCTAAAGTTCCTTTTATAATTTATTTCTAGTTTCATGCCAATGTTATTAGGAAAGATCCATGATAGGATTTTAATTTTTCTAATTCGTTAGGACTTGTTCTGTGACTTAGTATATGGTCTATTCTAGAGAATTTACTGTGTGTTGATCAAATTATTATTAATTTAATAGGTGTTGAATGAATTCTTTTGTAAATGGTAGTTGGGACTATTTGGTCTATATGGTAGTACAGGGACACTAAAATTTCTTTGTTATTTATCTAAATATCTGCCCATTGTTGAAAGAGAGTATTTAAATTCTCCATTATTGTCTTACTGAAGCCTATTTCTCCCTTTTGATCTAATACAGTTTGCTTTATAAAAAGTGGGTATTCTTGAATTAGATGCACATACATTTAAAATCATATCTTCCTGTTTCATTAATTCTTTGTTGTCTAATGATTGACTCTTTTTACAGTGTTTTCCTAAAAGTCTATTTTGTGTGATGCAATACAGTTACCACTGTTTTCTATCCTTTCACTTTCCAATTTTGTGTATCTTTCTTGGAGAAATAGGTTTTTTAGAGGTAAGATGTCCCTGAGCGCTTTTAAAAAAGTCTTTTAATTAAGCAATATAGTCTGTATCTTTTAATTAAGCAATGTAGTCTGTTTATATTCAAGATGATTACTGATAGATTTAGTCTTGTCATTTTGTTTACTTCTGTTTATTTTAAATATCCAGTGTGGTCTTCCTCTTCCTTTTCTCCTCCTCTTCCTTTTCTCCACTTCTTCCACCTTCTCCTCTCCTCCTGCTTCTTTTTCTTCCTTGTTCTTTTTTTTCCTTCTTCCTCTTCTTCTTCTTCCACTTCTCCTTCTCCTTTTCCTTGTCCTTTTCCCCCATTCCTCTTCCTCTTTGTCTTTCTCTCTCTCTGTTTCATTTTCTTTGTCAGCTTTGAGAGTTGGCAGTACTATATGGGAAGGCTTTGCAAATGAAAAAAAAATGATCAAACATATATAACACTGATTATATATCACATCTCAATGGAACGTGCAATTGCAGTGCAAAGTTGATTTAACACTGAAAAATCTATGTAATATGCTTTGTCAGCAGAATAAACAAGAAAAACATACTACCAACCCAAGTAACTCAGAAAAAGAATTTTACTAAATCTAACACCCGTGAGTTTAAAAACTTCAGCAAGCTAGTCAGGAAGGGGTTTTATCAAAATGATAAAAGATATTCATGAAATTCCTAAAATTAATGTCATATTTCATGGTATAAGTCTGAGTACTTTCCTCTAAAGAACAAGAAAAAGACAGATGCCCTCTCTTTTCATGTTCACTTACTAAAGTACTGGAGGGTTTAGCCAGGGCTATTACACAGGAAAAACAAATAATTTGCAAAGAAATAAAATCTTATTTTTCCATTCTTCTATGATTTTTATATAGAAAGTCCAAAGCAATCTAACAAAACTCTTAGAACTAATAAACAAGTTCAGTCATAATGATATAGGGGAAAGAAACTCCCAAGCTATTAGATGTCTGATATGAGTTAGTGTTCTCCAAAATCAAGGGATGAATTTTAGGAACAGAGGATAAGAGCAGAATATATTTATTGAGAGAAAGAAAATGTCTGTCCCAGAGAGAGACAGAAGGGCTCCCCGGTGCATTGCAAAGGGCCCTGCCTTCTCTAGGGATTTTCATAGAGCAAAACCATAAGGTGAGGTAGGTCCAAGGTGGGGAAAAATGGGAACTTGCAAAGCAAGCAGGCATAAGGTGGGACAGAACACTATGGCCAACCAATAAGATTATGAGTGTAATTACTCAGGTAAAATTGATTAAATCAGGAGGAAATGGGGAAGCAAGTCACTTAACAAGGGGCCACCAACATAGAACAGGGCCTTTGCCTGTAGGGGGTTGGGTTAGTGGCTCCTGGCTTTCTCGAAATGATTGATGCCTATTTAGAACATCATGTTTATCATTAGCGTGTGACTGAATTTATTTTATTTTGTCTTTTGTCTTGAGAGCTTGTTCGCAAGGTATCTGATCTCCTGCACTGGCTCCTTTGAGGGCCCAGTCCTGTCTGACTGCCTATCATAGTTCTATCTAGCTCAGCTACCTATAACAATTTGAGGGATACAAGATTAATGCTGAAAATCAGTTTCATTTCTATACACAAAAATGAATTCAATACTGAAAATTTTAAAAATCATTGCATTTAAGGTTGCATTAAAAATATAAAATATTTTTGATAAAAAATTTTTGAACACAGAAAGCTACAACATATTGCTAACAGAAATTAAAGGTCTAAATAAATATATATACAATAATGTCATTATGATACCTACTTTGGCTTGTATGGATTCCATTAAGTTTTACTGATACAAAACAATGGGTCTAGAATAAACCTTTCTAAATATTTTTTAAAATTTTTATTTTAAAGAGAAGAAAACCAACCAAAATAAAACAATAAAGCCAATCAAAACAAAACAGTGTGACACAGGACTTCAAAACAATAGGAAATCAAAAATGGTTACCATAATGCCTCTAGTTGTCTTCAAAATAGCTGCAGATACTTTTAGACATAGTAAAAATCAAACAAAACAGAACAGAATAGAACCAATAAAAACAAAACAATGAATGCAATGAAAGACTTCAATAGAAGACAATAGTAAATCCAAAATGGCTGCCATAATATATCTTATTATCTTTGAGATAGCTGCCCATGCCATCAGATATATAAAATCAAAAAAACCAAAACAGAATGAAACCCAACCCCCCAAAAAATTAAAATGATACAGGACTTCAAAGCAAGATGACAGGGAATTAACAAGGGCTACCACCTTCAGATGGAGATCCCCCATAGACACTACATTGCGTATTGTTACCCTCCGAATAGATGATCAGACTACCAGCTTTAAACCTGTAAAGTCAGTGAAACACTAAACACTACAAGCATTAAATTGGATTTTACCTCAGTAGCTACCATTGCAGCCTGTGTTTCTCCAGATCAGCTGGTCGCTTACAGTGAGGTTGGGGGTGGTGGAGATGGTGGCTCTTCTTGTTTCCCAGCCAGCGCAGCCGGAAGGGGCTGGCCGGTTCTCTCCTCAGCAGCCCCCACATGGTACTAATTCATAGGGAGGGCTTGCTTCTTGGTGACTTCTTGTTCTCTTACCCCACAGACTGCAAATGGCACTGACTCACGGGAAAAGGCTTTTAATGATTATACTCTTTCGTTAGAATCTAAAAATCTTACATACCCAAATAAATGCAGGCAGAGCTAAGCATTCACCCTCCTGCAATCTCACGTGTCTTGTAAGACATGAGAAACTCACTAGCCAGGTTCTCATATTTGCTCCATGGCTTTCTGCCTTAGCATTAGTGATTTTCTTGCTAAAATAATACTTTGTTTTTAGGGCACTATATTGTTCATTGTAGAAAGTTTACCACCAGCACTGAACTTGACCTACTAGATCTAATTCAAGTTCCCCAGTTCCTATCTTGGCTTTCCCAGTGATCATACATGTATACCTCTCTTAATAGTTGAAAATATCTCTAAACACTAACAGATGTCCTCTGGAGGTTGAAATCACTCTCACGTTAGTACAAATGTTTTAGGCAAGATGTAAGTAATCTCCAAATCATGTTCAGTTTGTCCTGTTTTGTAATCTGGAAAGCCCTTTCCTAGTTTGCTGGTTTATTACTCTACATATCTGCCAGTACAAAGTATTAAAAAACACTATTTTGTCATTTTTTATTTTTTTACTTTCCTGTGATTATCTCTGTTTTTTCTTAGTTCCTATGGAAATTATTAGACTATAGTATAAGACATTAATTATATTATCATTTTATGTTTTTAAATGATTTATGTTGTCTTTTTCCTCACTGACACTAGATGTTTTATATAGCTTGTATTCTATGTGTGATTCAAAGTTCAAATGTTTTTCTGATGTTTTGCTTTCCAAGAGTAGCACACACACACACACATGTGCATAAACTACATACATGTGTAGAACTAAGCCAGGATCTTAGTAAAAGAGCAATAAAAACAATCACATGCTTAGATCTGGCAACTTACCTATCTTGTAAGTACTTTTAATATTGTCTAATGACACAATTTTTGGTGTGCGTTTTAAAAGAGATACGTATTTGCTCACTAAGACATAACAAATTAGTAAGTTCTACCTTATAGGTTATACGTAACATTTTCTAACCTTTTGAAAATGCACTTTTTATGTATTCTCACTATGTAAACTGCTAAGAAATACATTCTTGCACTTAGCATTTGTAAACAGAATAGGTTTTTGGACTTATGATAGCAGAAATAATGAAGATATATACAGGGTCATATGAGGAAGTATATTTGGTGAAACTAAAATGCATCTGAGACCATTTGTATATGTTCCAGTACTTCAAAGGAAGTTAGTAATTCTGAGATTATAGTGCTTGCTGTGCTATTCAACGTTATGAAACATTTCAAAGGTTAAACAATGGTATTAAATGGTTTTGGAGTTCATAAATTAGTCACTATAGATTTTTTTTGGTAACAAAGGCACTTTAAAATAAAGCAGAATGATTTGGAATTGTATTGATTTATTCAGTTAAAAGTGCCAATATATATCCTCATTTCACTTTTCTATTAGAAATATAATCAAGAAAATGTTAGTTCTACTGATTGTAATTTTTGATACTAAATTAGAGTATTTAAGTATATCCTAATTGATTTTTTCTATTGAGCCAAAGAGTCACTAAAAATGGATTGAAAGGAAATGTCTTGTGCTAATGTATCCAAGATAAAATGATATAGAGAAAATAGCTTGCCATGTAATTTATAATAACATCAGTGAGCAGAGAAGTATAAAATATTTCACAAATTTTTCTTCACCTATCAAGTATTAAAATAAATACACTTTCTGTCTCAATTTAAAAATTTAAAAGAGTCCAAATAAAATTATGGTTAATCAATTATGTCATACAATTGTGAAAATTTTCTGAAAGAATATATCAAACGATGAAAAAAGAATCTACTTTAAAAGTTTTCAGAGTAAACAACAAGGTGATAGAAATGTAGTAGATTCTAGTAGCTCATGGAACATGAAAACAGATGATAGGAGACAGAAGTAACTTTGTGGTTCAATGGATCATTTCTTTATTTATGAGTCAAATTTTACTTGGGAAAAGATACATGTCAAAATATGAAAAGTAAAGTGAAGAAGCAAGTTAAAGAATAAACAGTCACTTTGTCAAAGTGGACTGAAATAAAAGAGCAATCTATATTGCTCTTGATATGACTGTAAGTGTGGGTCTTGCAGGGGCACCTTCATCTAATACTCAGTGTATAGATTCAGTAAAGCAATGGTGTCATTAACAGTAACATTATTTTGCTATCAATGACAGGACAGAAGGAACTTTGTAGAAGGTAACTGTTATCATTCTAATATTCAGAAAAACACACACATTTGTTCTTGTTCTCAAGGAAATAAGTAGCAGTTTACTTACTCAATAAACTGCTAATCTTGTCCATTAATGATCTCCGTCACATAACTAGAACCGCACACTTCTTTTCAACATGCAGGTTCTTGCTTAATCTGTTCCCATTATGTCTTTAGACAGGAAGAGACTTCTTTGAGTTTGAGGACACTCAAAACCTGGTTCATCATTAAATAAGTCTCAGTTTTTATTCTACCACAGCTAAAATAATCAAGTTCTTGATTTTCTTTCATGCAGAAAGCCTCCATTACACCTGTTTCTACTTAGTGCTTAATACTTACATTTATGTAATCCAGCAGGTTCAATTGTACAATAAATTCCCCACATGATTGATGGTGCCTGATGGTCTTATTTGGGTTAAATAGCATATGTATCCACTGAGATTGTGGCTATATGAAGAGATGCTACATGAAAAGAAGTAAAAAGTAGTGTAAAGAAGATACAGAAAAACTGAAGCATATGTTGGAAAAAAGTTATGTTATCCAAAAATGGAGAAAATGAGACCCTTCTAGAAAGTGACTAAAAAGAATATACATAAGAATGTGGTATGCCCCATCTCACTGGCAAAGAATGGGAGATTTGTTTCCTTTAAATAACATTACAAACTTTATAATAATTTGACATCTCTTGTAATAGTTCATTAAACTTTCCTCTTATTCATATTACATTATCCTTTAGTTACAGAAATGTTGTTTCTTAAAACATTTTGAAAGGTAGCAAACATTTCAATAAATATATTCTGTAAAGCAATGACATCATTAACAGTAACACTGTTTCACTGTCAATGACAGAACAGAAGGAACTTCGGAGAAGGTACTGCTTTTTGCTTTGATTCTATTTTGATTTTTACAGTTTCATTTGTTCTCATGTGAAAAGTTACTCCATTTAACCAGTCATACGAAAGTGGAAACAAAAGCTTGCATTCTGATGATTAAAATATAAAGATGATTCTGAACACATTGTTCTATATCAATAAAGCCAGCTTAACTGCTGATGAGACGTGGCATATGCCACAGTACACACCATAAGGGCAGACAGAAAACTTGTCTAAAGGATTATGTGACTATTCATCATTCAAAATGTGGCCACCTCCGGAGCTCCTGTGCACTGTCTTATGTATGTACATGCACATTTTTTGAACATATAAATCTCAGCTTTTTTTGTCTCTCCCCCTGGAGCTCTGGCCATCTTCCCTTTTGCTATTCAGATTAAAATAGTATCAAAACTAGGCATGATTTTCTATCTTTTTTTATGATGCTAGAATTATCTTCATTTGGACAGTCATCAGCCACAAATCTTCAGATGTTATGTTATATGTCTATTTTCTATGTATAATAATATATAGAATTCTCCATAGAGTACATGGAATTTAGAAATATGTAACTACATCATGATTAGAACTGCATAAAGTTTACCGATAAGAAATCAAAGAAAAATAAAATCAGAACATACCATTTCTAAATTGTTACTATTAAATCTTACTGTGTTCATGAACAAACTTAATTCTGTTTTGAAGACAAATAAACCAAAACAAATGTAGTGATTTTCATTTATTTAGTAGTACTACACAACACAAATATAATTCTCTGTAACTCACATCTATCAGACTAAATGACTGAATTTACATGATCCATTTGTTGGAATAAAATAAAGTCATTTTAATACGACATACCCAGTGGATCAATGTTTCTTGCTTTGAAAATGAACATCTTAGTTTTCCCAAGGCATTTATGTGGAAACAAGTGATCATTATTCTATGACAGTGTTTCATTCCATCGACATTCCAAGCACACTGCCTCTTCCTTTGTGTGTCTATAAGTTGGTAAACAAAATACATGTATATCATTCTGATAGAAAAACAACTATCCTTTTGCAAAATGTGCACTTTAATTAATATGAAGTAAATTTTTCAAGCATTTACTGTTTCATAAGTGAAGCACTGTAGCAAAAGTATGGTTACTCTTTTGGGAGGCAAGGGTACTCTTACTAAGTAACAGAATTGAGTCATTAAAACTGTGTTTTAACAGCCTAAAAAAAGAGAAAACACAAATTTAAAAGAGGACAAACCTACAGCCATGTAAAGTCTTGGTACTAAAACAGTCAGTATAACCATTCGTTTTCCATTTTGGGAAGGATTTCATGGCTCCTTATCAGACTTCCTTGGCTTTGTTTTAGAACAAAATCAAGGATACATAAATAACATAGCCTGCAAAGAAAAAGACAGAAATATATATATATATATATATATATATATATATATATATATGTCACTACTCTATTTGCAGTGTAGGCTAAAATCAAGGAGAGTAGCCAATATAAACAGTGTTCTAAAAATTCTCAGAAACTCACTATTAAGTTGAAATTATGGTGCCTGGGGCAATTCAAAATCTGATTCTTTTTTACTTTTTGAACACTGACTTAGTGCTGAATTTAAATCAAATTAGGAGCTCCATATAAACACTTTTTTCATATTTCAGGCTTTTGGAAAGCACATAGTCTGAAAATAGTATGTAGCACACTGAAAAATGCACATATTAAATACAATCTCATATCTGGACACAATACACATACAAAAGAAAATGTTGAATCTCATATATGCACAGCATACATCAAATCAACAAATTTTTTAGCAACATGGACTGTATAAAATACTAATAAACACAGAACTATCCTAAACCCCTGAAGTTACTGTCCTAAGCCCTTCATTCTTCATTTGGACAAACAAGGCCTTGTTCTACTCATGGTCCACTCTCAAAATTATTTTCAAAAATTGAAGGAACAATATGTGAATTGCCCCATCATTTTATCCGTGTGTTGCTCACATATTCTTTATATTCTGCTTTTATTCCTTTCTCTTATAATAGTTGAAGATTCTCTATTACTGATAAAGACGATTTTTCCTATTGAAGTAATTTGTGTCTTGTCAACACAGAAATTCTTGTCTTGTTTCACTGAAATAAGACAAAACAGAATTGTACCATACTTTACTTATTACTATTTGAAACCTCTGTTAAAAACAACCAAATTTAATATTAGCTAACACACTAGGTTGCCTGATTGTTCAGGTCTGGAATTAATCTATATAATCTTCCACATTGTATTCACTGAGTAAAAGCATCAGTTCAGTCATGACGGACCCTCACAAAGTATATTCCGAAGTTTGAGAACCTCCTGTTCAAAAGTTTTGAAGAATAATTTTACAATAGAGGTCCTACATAGAAGCTACCCCATCCCTCTGCATAG
>RJWT010050385.1:0-10863 GCA_004365215.1 Cuniculus paca | reverse complement strand
GGTCATGCGGGCAGGGCCCAGCCATCATTAAGACCCGGCATATAAGAAACATAAGTTGTAAAGTGAATTCATCCAGAAAGTATTTTAAGTGAGCAATCTGAAGTAGGAAGAATCCCATCAAGAGTCAGGACGGTAAAAGACTGTTTCTCTGGTGACGCCTAAACCTCATTAGATGCATTCAGATGTGTGAGTGGATGATTTCCAAAATTTTTCAGTCTAAGGCACTTTTCTATTTTTGCTGAGAAAATGTGATGGAAATCTGTGCAGGCTGTGGGATGCAGGTGCTATTAATTTTACAGCCCTGATTGTTCTCCCACACACTGCCGTGGCACCCCCAGCCTCCCTGGCGGATCTGAGTCTGGAGAAGCCAGGCAGGTGCACAGCCCCAGGCACCCAGAGTCTGAGATGGCTCACAGAGCTGCTGTCCTCTGCCCCAGCCAGCCGGCCCTGTGGCCCCGTAGCTGCTTGTCTTCTTGTTCTCTTCACACGAGCGCTGTCAGGAGGAAGCCTGCAGACTGCGTGGGCGCCCACGACCACCCTGAGCCTGGGCAGGGCAGCTGGGTCTCTGGCACCATGGCTGAGTCTGAGGGCCTCTTTCCTGGCTCACCCGGGCCTTGAGATGCCCCCCGCTCACACTGCCGGGGAAACTGGTGTGGGGGGCCAGGACGCTGGCCCTACAGTGGTCTGCACTGGGGTGGATACAGGCTGCCAAGATCCCGGGCTCTGGACAGGTCGAGGGTGGCCACAGGGTCTGCAAATGCAGAGGCTGTTGGGGCATCGAGGACAGGAGATACCAGTCCCACCGACCCAGACAGGTGTGGCCGTGCCTGCCCCAAGCAGCACCAGACGAGTCCCAGCATTCCCGGCCAGTACGTTTCTCCTGGTGGACGTTTTGCCTGAGGTAGGGGCGTCTAGACCTCTGGTTGTCCCAGTCTGATGGATGAGAAGGACAAGGTGAGTGGCTGGGGAGGCCACTATGCCCCTGGGGAGTGTCCCTGGCATGAACAGCTGTGCGTCCCTGGTGCACCGCAGGTCCATGGTGCCAGCCCCCTCTGCGTGCAGCTCCGCCACCCTCCTGTGCCTGTGCTGTGTCTTGGCCATCAACAAAGCGCTCGATTTTGTCAGGGCAGCCTGGGACGCGGCGCACGTGGCACGCGGTGGAGGCTAGCCCTCTTGTCCGTGTGCCTCTGTGCGTCTGTCTGTGTCTGTGTTTGAACTTGGGGGAATGTGAAGATCTGATGGGAGGATAGTGGTCCTTCCTTACCCTCCAACTTCCATCCTAATTCAACTCCTGTGCATCTGTTTTGAAGGAGACACAGTCGCCAGGTGACGGTCGTCTCCATGGAAACTGTGCTTCATAAGCAGTGCCCATGACTTCTCTAAATGACTGAAAACTCCCCGTCTGTGGCTTCGTGCTCCGTGCAGTGTGGTCTGGGGCTGGGCGGCTCCGCAGAACAGTGCTGACAGTGCAGAAGTAGGCTGTGGGTGACAGACGCAGAATGACGTAAATAAACTTTCTTAGAAAACATTTAACCAGTGCAGACAGGTGCAGGAAGAGCCCCTGGGGCCCAGAAGCCCGCAGCCAAGAGCCCAGGGCTACGTGGACAATGTGTGTGGAGAGGGTCGCATGGGTGTGGACACAAGGTGTGTGCACAGATGCCGCCGTGTCCATGCGTGGCCCTGGGAGTGATGATGGTCGTGCCTCTGCAGCATGGGGCTCGTGCCACATGACGGTGATGAACCAGCGTGAGGGGCTCGCTTGGGGAGGAGGGTGTGCCACGGGCCTCGCCAGGGCCACAGTAAAGTGTGACTTTGTTTCTGTCTTTGCAGAGGAAGAAGGCGGAGACCTGGCCCAGCCGGGCCTCAGCTTCCCGGGGCCTGCAGAGGAGGACCTAGGTAGGGTGCCAATGACATGCAGCGCCCCGCATTCCTGCCAGGCACCCTGGCCATGACGGGCCCTAAAGGAAGAGAGGCAATGGGGCCACACTGCTCTTCAGAGACCCCACGCTGAACTGGCACCCTGGGTGCTAAGCGGAGGCCTTCGTGGCGGGCTTCACCTTGGCGCCCCTGCTCCCCTCTCCTGGCAGGTCCCTCTCAGCGGCCCAGCAGCCTGGTGGCAGTGCAGTGTGGCCCTGCACTTCCTCCCATGGGGCTGTGGGCGTCCCCTGCCCGTCAGTCGCGTGGGAGGTCACTCTCCGCCACCACAGAGGGTGAGGTGAGTGCTCTGCAAGAGGCACCCAGAGCCTTGGTCCCCTGGGTCCTGCCCTCTCAGCTGAGGCCACAAGTCGCTCAGCGTGGGACCGGGCCACCTGCCCATGCGTGAGCTGAGTCTTTCTTAGTTTGCCTCAGACCTCCAGCCCCTGAACCCAGGTCTCATTAGATCGATCGGCATGAAGAGTGATGCTGAGACCCAAAGGGTCCTCCTTCATAAAGCTGGGTGGCTTCTCAGAAAATCGCAGCCGGGAAGAATTTACTTTTGGGCTTAATATTATGGAAACCTGGGAAAGGTGGAGTCTAGACAGGGATGGCGTCATGAGCACGGGGACCTTTCTGATCCTGGCCCTGCAGCTGCCACACTGCATGTGTCTGCCGAGCTCCTGCCCTGTGAGGGCTGAGTCCCTCTTGCGATGCAGGACAGGCCGCATCATGGGGACGAACTCCTCATGGTGGGGATGGGCCACACCATGTTTCCTGGCTGCCTTGGTGGGCCTGGGCTTCTCCCACTCAGCTGCCATGCGGGAGCCCCCTCTTCTTGGGAGAAGGGCAATGTTTTGCCTCCTCACAGAAGGAGCAGGGCTGCCCATCTCCCGGGACCAGTGTCAGCTCCATGCATGCCTCGCTTCCGTGCTAGCTGTGTCAGAGCCCTTCCTCTTTGGAGTCAAGCAGGGCCCACCAAGGGCGCCCGCCGTCTGGGTGAGGCAGTGCTGCCTGTGGGCTTCATAGAACCTGCAGGTTTTGCCCCCTGCCACCTGGCAGCTGCCTGCCTGCATGCGCCGTGTCTGCAGGTGTCGAGAGCCTATCCACAGTGGTGCTGGCTTTTCTCTGTGACTGAATTCAGAGTGACAGATGGGGAGCCATGTCCCCAGGAGGCAGAGGCTCGGGGCTGTACTGACCAGCGTGGTGTGCTCAGGATTCTGCTGAGGGCCGATGGAGAGCAGAGGTGGCCCCCAGTCACCCCAGTGGCACCAAGGGATGAGGCTGGGGCTGAGGACTGAGTCATGCTGAGGGCACTGTGCAGCCTGAAGATCATTTTTAACTGCAGTCAACATGTGACCTAAAATTTGTCACTTCCACACTTCTGCACACACAGGGCAGTGGTGTCACACACTCAGTGTGGCGCCACTGTGGTCACCAACCAGGGCAGAAACCCGCCACCTTCCCAGACTGAAATCTGCACCCACCAAGCACCACTCCCTGCCCTCCCCAGCCCTGGCACCCGCCACCCCCCTTGCTTTTTTATAAATTCTGCCTCTTGCTGCTATGACACTGAGTGCACTGGCCCTCAGGGGAGGACATCTCACATGACTTTTAGTGCCTGGGTTGTTGCACTTAGTGTCATGTCTTCAGGATTGCTCCATGTGGTAGTCTGTCAGAGCTCCCTTCTTCTTCAGGGCTGAGTAGTACTCTACCATGTGACTGGACCACATTCATGCATAGACAGTTGCTTGGATGGCTTCTAAGTTCTAGCTGTGATGTGCAGAGCTGGTGTGAACAGAGGTATACGCCAAGATGTGCAGCCCCTGCCTCATGTGATAAATCTGTGTGTGCTTTTTGAAGACACTCCACCCTGTTTAGGGACGGGAAGTGTTTCATGGGCTGTTCCTACAGCCAGGCTGCACAAGGTCAGTGGCTGTGAAGAGAAGGGAATATCAGGGTCCTGAGGCTTTGGGAAGAATGAAATGGGAGAGCTTGGTGGCCACAGGCTACGGGGAGGCCCTGTGCTTTCCCTTTCGAAGGGCACCGGTGGATCGCAGTAGGAAGGGGGTGCAGGAGAGGGAGGACACTGCGGACAGCACCTGGCCACTGAGGGCCGTGTCGGCAGCACAGGAGCTGGAGCCCTGTGCTCAGCGCCCTTTGGAAGTGCCCTCCAAGCCTCTGACGTGGCAAACACTTTATTTTACTGCTTTTTTATTTACCTGACTTAGTAAGTTAGAGTCGGCAAATGCGAAGTACGCAGGCGCAGCGCACAGCGCAAAGTTTGTCCCCGTGCGCGCAGAGGGATGATTAAGTGCGCAGGTTAGGCAGCGTGGCCAAGTAGCGACGGGAAAATTTCAGGTCGAATCTCCTGCGAATCTTTTCCGGGCTACCACACGTCGTCACCAGCTAGTCGCACGTCACACCAGGCAGCGCTTGAACTCCCCAGGGACTGGAATGTGCCCTTTGACAACCGTCCCCCTGACCCGGCCGCTGGATCGTCCCGCCCGGCATCTGTCAGCACCTGGCTCTGTCGCGAGGCGGGACTTCCTGCCTCCGGGGAACAGCGTCCTACGGAGACCTCTCGCCCATGTCCACTCAGCTCTGGGAGACACGGGTTGTTTGGTCCCCACAAGGATGAGTGGGCCTGGGTGGGGGTGCCCCGCTGTGGCACACCCAGGAGTGTGGCCCCGTCTTGGGCAGTGTACACCTGACGGAAAAGTGTGGCGAGGTACTTTCTCTTAAAAGGCAAAAAAGAAGTATGAAATTAGGAAAGCAGAAGAAAGAAGGGAAGGGAAAGGAAGAGAACAAAGGAAAAGAAGATTGAGAGAGCAGGGAAGAAAGTCTAAGAGATATTTCCAATGTTGTCACAACTAATCAGGAATAAATATCAAATTCTATTTGTTCCCAGTGCAGCTACTCGCTTGCCGCATCTCAGTGGAGAGGCTGAGGCAGGCCATCTCCCAGGTCTCCTGCGTGTCCCACCGGAATGGCCCTGTGGCCCGGGCCAGGTTTCTGCCCTGCGCAGTGGTGGTGCCGCCACGGCAGTCATTCCTGAGTCCAGGGCGTCCGCAGCAGAAAGCCAAGGAGTCATATTCACCTCAGGTCCACTCAAAGTACCACGCTTGTTTCTGTTTCTTCAGCTCAGCTCTGTCGCTGAACACTGCGAGGCTTCCTCCAGGACAGAGCAGCGGAGCAGGGTGTCGCCTGCGCATGTCATCGCACTCCCCCCGGGAGTGTGCTTCCTCGGGAGCTTGCTGAGGGTCGTGCCTGAGAAGTGGCTTTAGGGTGAGAAAGGAGGCCTGGAGTGTGCAGGATACAGGCTCCTCCACAGCTAGTCGAGGAACCGATGGAATGGACCAATACCACACGTTCTGATGGCGACAGAGAAAGCCTTCCTAGGGAGCCGAGATGTGCCAGGGAAATGGCCCACAGCCAAACGTGGGCCCCATATGTGTGGATTCAGCCAACCACAGATGGAAAAGACTTTCTAACAAACTTTTGTACTGAAGTTGTACAAACTGTTTCTCGTTTGTAGTCCCCAACACTGCAGCCTGACTATTCCCACACCCTCCACGGCACACAGCCCTGCATGTGTCTTGGAGCCTGCAGGGGGCTGTGTGTGGGTCACATGCAGACCTCTTCTCAGGCCTTGGACTCTGGAGGGTCCTGGGACTGTCCCTGTGAGCCCTGAGAGGAACCCATGTCCCTAGGTATGCAGGTCTGCACTTTGGATGGCGTGTTCATCTCTTTATGGTTTTAGCGTATTTACGAAGATTGCTGTAGTGGCCCACATTTCGCATCCATAAACTTGCTGGAAAGTACAGTGGTACTTCAGGTCACAAACTTGGTGCTTCCCACAATTCTGGTCACAAACCAAATTGGATAAGAACCGAATCAAATTCAATGGTTAGGTTCACTGTTAACTTTAAGGGAAATTTTGATTCGTTTCTTGTCCAACTCAGTTTGTGACCTGAATTAAGAAACGGATTAAGTTCATGAACTGTAAACAGGAAAATAACGGATTAAGTTCATGAACTGTAAACAGGAAAATAACAGATTAAGGAATAGCGAAAACATGTTACACAAGGCCCAGCGCTGAGAAAACGGGCAGCTGCGCGAGCTGAAACCACGCGCGTTTCAAGGCGATGCCTGCCGACGCTGAGAGCGCCCCCTGCGGGCCGCACGGAGCACGGTCGCACTGCTCCGGCTGGGTCAGCATGCCGGCGCGGGAACTCCCCAGGGGTCTGCACATCTGATTTAACAGAGGCTCCCGTTCAGAAGCAGCCCCAGCCGTGGTGACTGAGCTGTTTGACTTTGGAGGCTCACAGACTGGCTTCCAGGCCACTTCCTGGAGACAGCGGAAGCCGTGCCAGCCCCTGTCCAGGAGGAAGGTGGTGCCCACCTCCCCTCTCCAGCTGTTCCCTGACCTATGTCCTCACAGTCTGAGTCTCCCGGCCCTTCCCTGGTCCTTCCAGTGCAAGGCGCCCACCCAGCCCACCTCGGGAATTCAGAGGCGACCTGAGGATGTCACCCAGCATGGGACACTGTGTGTGGTTAGTCCATGGAAAGGAAGCGTGGTTCTGTGTCTACTCACCGAGGGACTTAACAGCTCCACTGTAGGATTTTATTTCTGTATAAAGAAATCAAGATCAGTGTTGAAGCTGTGTGTATCTGGTGTCCATGGAAGTGAGGATGTTGAGGTTTCCGTGAGACTTCTGGGATGCACCCCTAACTTCGCTCCAAACACCAGCTGTAACCTCCACAGCCTCCAGGCCTGCTCTGCAAAGTGAACCTGGGTGCCTTGCCCTGGGTGGCTCCTTCGTCACCAGCATCCTGCCCAGCCTTCAGGCTTGCAGACTGGGCTGTGGGGCACTTGCTTTCTCTGTCGGCGCAGGTGACCTCAGCTTTGGCTCGGCAGGCCCACACAGCAGCATCAGAGGACACAAGAGGCACAGATCTCTGTCCACGGGGAAGGTAATCCAGCACAGCCAGAGGCAGCGAGTCCTCTAAGATGTGGAGAATCAAAGGAGCACTGGCTGGGGCACAGGGGCGCCAGGGAGGGCTGAGGCTTGGGTGGGGTATGTGGGGCAGGGGCGGTGCCAAGCACCAGGCAGCCGTGACAGACCCAGGTCCCAGAGGCCGAGTTGTGCCTGGAAGCACTGAGGTGACTGAGCATCCTGTCATCTGTGAAATGCCCTTGGACCCTGGTGTTTGGTGTTCGAGCCAAGGACATTAAAGTTCACAAGGAAGCAGGCTGCAGAGGATGGGTACAAGGCCGGCTGGAGGCTCCTGCAGGGGAGGCTGGGCGAGGCCACCCAGGGCTGCACTGAATGAGACTCAGGGCACGTCCCAAGCGCTAGCCTGTGCTGCTTCTACCCTGCCCAGGCTTGTGAACCACAACGGAAGAGCAGAGACTTGGGAATGCAGTGCCCCTCATGCGGGAGCTTCCAGGGGTGGTTGAAACAGTGAGGTCCCCGTGACACAGCCACCGGCAGAACTTCCCTGCCCTACAACAGATGCAGCGCCGACACAACACATGGGCACGTAGGGACACGTGCAGACATATGTGTGGATGCATGTGCACACCCGCAGACCACGCGCTGATTTGTGTGCTCCCCAGCTTGGGTCTGCCCTCACCCACTGCCCTGTGAGGGACCTGGTGGTTTTTTGTCCCCAGCATGTGGCAGAGGCCCGGGCTCCTCGAAGGCTCAGCTTCCAGGAGGAAGGGAGGGAGGAAACGAGGGCAAGTCGGTGCACCTGGCAGGTCCCAGCTTCCATCCACTTGTCTAACTGATCTCAGACCTGTGACATTAAGGTTGTTTTATCATCTCTGCATCCCTGACCCGACTTCAGCAGGCCGTGGGAACTGGGCAGGAGCAGTCACAGACCCTGGGCGGGGGGGAAGTAGGCAGGCAGCCCGGAGCCCTGGGAGCCTCCATTTACAGAAGGAAGAAAGCGCAGCATGGCTCCACCCATGTGGCAGGAGGGGCGGGCTCGCTCTTTCATATGCTCCTGCAGGCCCTGGCAGACAGGCCAGTGCTCGCGCCTCTGCCCCAGCAGTGAGGAATGTTTTGTGTGTCCACAGCCTACAGTGACACATTGGTGAGTGCATTACTCTGCTCAACCGCTTTGAAAATAAAGTCAGCGAAAGCGAGAAGTGCGATCCACTCTCACGCAGGGAGGACCCAACAGGGATGTGAAGCCTCTTTGTGCAGCTCAGAGCCAGCAGCTTTCAGAAACAACAGTACACAGATGCCGTCCTCTGTCCTGCTGCCAACAGAGACCTCAACTAAGGCTGCAGCCATGCCTGACATGGACACCACACTGGCTGGCCCTGTGGCCTCCCTGCCCTGCCTGGTGCGTTCAGCAGACACCAGTGTGCTTCTGCCTGTGCACACGGGTGTGTGGGTGCTGGGCCAGGTGGGAGGTGGAAGGCAGGCGAGGTTGCTCTGTCCTCTGTTCCTCAGTGGCTGCAGCCCCACAAGGACAGGAAGTGCTGTGTCAGCACCGTTTGGTCGGCCACCATCAGCGCACGTGGCTGAAGAACAGCACTGTTCCTCTAAAGTTTAAGTCGCCTGTGGCTGGTGAGGGCATCCTGGCCCCCAAGTTCTGGAGGGGGGACAATGAATGACAAGGGTGCTGGTGATGCTGAGGAGAAAGGGGACAAGGAAAGCTGCACAAAGCCTGGGGAGGGGATACTAGGAGGAGGAGGTCACCAGGGGGCAGGACCAGGGGAGCCTGGCCCCAGAGCCCAAGGCTGCCAACAGATAGAGGATGGGCGGTGGTTGTGGGGGATGCAGGGGTGGGGAGGGCTCGGCAGGGTGCGCGGTCCCCACCGTGGGGCTTGTGACCTCAAGCTGAGGTCCCTGATGGCCAGTTAATCTGCCTGTGAGGGGCTTGGTGTGGCCGAGGGGGTCATGCATGTGAGGAGACACTGGTAGCCCTGCAGTGACACTGTCTACTGTTCACTCAGTGTGGCCCCACGTGCTTAACTGAGGGGCTGCTGTTCCAGGGACCTGAAAGATACACAGGCACCCACACCCTGTGCTGGAGGGAGGCCACTCTCACGGTTCCCTGAGCTCACCTGCAGCCAGACCCATCCTGTCTGTGTCCCTGGACAGTGGGTCTGCATGCCAAGCCTCCAGTCATTGGCCTGTCACTGTGGTGCCACCCACCCACGAAATATACCCCGAAGTGGGCTCGGTGCAGAGGGCAGGTGCTGGGGAGGTGTGACAGTGTCCATGTCCTGTGGAGGCCCACAGACTGCCCCTCTTTTGGTCTCTGGGGCATGCTGTCACTAGAGTGTCCTCAGCCACTGAGCAAGGAACAGTAGAAGCCTTGCTCCCCCATGGCCCAGATTCCTGGCTTCCCTGGGAAGACGAGGCAACTGTGTCCACTGAAAGCAACTCCTTGAGAGCGCTGTGCCCCATGGAGCCTAGCCCCGTCCTGCAGGGGTCATGGGCTGGACAGGCCCCCTTCAGCAGGGTCACAGGTCCATCAGGTCCCTTCCTGCAGGTCACGGGTCGAGTGGCCACCAGCCATGTTGTCTGCAGACAGAAGCAGCACACCATGGAGCAGCCATCTGGTCAGTGAGGACTGGCTCCAGCTGGAGGAGACAGAGACGCAGAGGTCAGAGGTCTGGACATGGAAGGGGCCCAGGAAGCAGCGATCAGGGCAGTCAGACCTGGCAGGGAGGAAGGCAGAAGCAGAAAGTGGGCTCCACGCAGAGAGGAGGAGCCAATAGTAGAGCCGCACCCCTCAGGCCCAGGTCTCATCCCCCCACACCTCTGGGGCTGCCCACCCTCCACAGCTCAGACCTTGTGGCCTCCCTGTGTGAGCAGGCCAGGCAACCCCAAGGAGACGGGGAGGAGCTGCAAGGGGTTCCCATCAGGGAAGCACCCACAGCAAGGAGCCCCTCCAGCCGGGTACAAACACCCACCCACGAAATATACCAGATCCTAAAGCAGGCCCTGGGGGTGTCTGGGGGCAGTCATCCCCACCGAGGCCAGAGGCAGCATCTGCGAGGCTCTGCAGGGACTCTTGGGACTTGGGTGCCAAAAACATAGGTTCACAGTTGATATCCTGCCATTTTCTGGATCAGAAGTCATGGATATGTGTTTACTTTTTGGAAACAAGACCCTGGCACAGTCACATGCCCTGAGGAACTGGGGGTGGGGGTGGTTGAACTTGGGGACTGTCCCTGGGAGGCTGTTGGCACCTGGAAACAGCCAGAAGGAAGGCCAGCCCATCTGCGTAAGGATATGTTTGGGGACTCATGCTAAAGTGACACCTGGAGAACATATGAGTGACAAACTGATGGTGGTGGCTGGATGGTGGAGGCTGCACGTTCCTGGCAGCCAGTTTGGACCAGAACCATGGCACATGTAGGCCACTGAGCTCTACATTCTTCTGCTGCTGAGTCCGTGTGCTTCCTTCCGTCTTCCAGTTGGGCACAGAACCAAGATTTCCGATATGCGGCCCTGGCTAGAATGGCCTTGCTCCTGATGGCGCTCTGGCCATGATGGTCCAGCTGCTTGCCCCTAGTTGCAAGATAAAGCATAGCGTGAGCACAGGGCTGTCTTTGCATCACCTGTTCTCTGGCGGTGGCAGACCAGAAGTGCCTGTAAATGAGCATTAAATCGGTGGTAATCTCCGAGGGAAAGCACGTTCCCAGTGTGCGCTCCCACAGTGTTATAGAAGGTACATGAGCCGACATCCATGTAACACCCCAGCATCACAGCAACACAGGCGCATTCATCACCCGATGTTTGGACAAGGAGCTGAATCTCAAAAGGTCGGGTGCTGCGTCAGATGTCGATCAGCTGTCGCACCTCAGAAAGACTCTGGAAAGAGGACTTCCAGAACCGCTGGCAAAAGTGAGAGGTGTGGCAGCCCTGTTAGAGTATTTAGAGGGAGATCACTGGCAGTGTGTCTTTTAATGTAACA
>RJWT010050384.1:0-10868 GCA_004365215.1 Cuniculus paca | reverse complement strand
CTTTCAAGGAAGTATTCTCTTTTCCTAACTCAAGACATTTACACAGTGTGAATGATAAATGTAATTTAGTTGTATATGAGAAAGAGCAGCTATTGAGCCATCTAAGCAGCCGTCAGAGTGAAAGGTCGAGACGCCCTCCTCCTAATATTTAGAGAGTCAGCTGCACTTGAGCACTGGTTAGCTCCATATTGAGGCCAACTAAGGTATTCCCTTCCCGGCAATCCTTGCCTGACAGTCCCCTTCCCACTGACATGGGTACAGCTGGAGCACCATGTTGGGATGACCCACTCCTGCCTCCCTCGCGGTGGCTGCGCCCAGACTGTCTGTGCACCTGCTGTTGTGTTGGCGTTGGAGCACTGGTATTGGGAAAGAAAGGTTGTTTTCTCTCCCGATAGCCAAACCTCCAACATGTAAAGCTTGCGAGCACTCAGCAGCAGATGGTGCTGACTTGCAGAGAGACTGGGGAAGAGAAGGCATTAGCCCCATTGCATCTGATCCCTAAGTGCCACTTATCCTATGGTCCAGCTGCAATTCTGTAGTCATGGGCATCTCCTCAGTATTGATATAAATTAAATTTAATATAAATTCAGTCTCCCTTTTTTTCTGCACAAGGGTTTAACCCAGGGCTTTCCTACTGAGCTACATCCCCAGCCCTTTTTATTTTTTTATTTTGAGATGGGGTCTCACAAAGTTGCCCAGGCTGGGCTCTAACTTGCAATCTTCCTGCCTCAGCCTCCCAGAGTGTTTATTAGTGTATGTTGGTTTCTGTCCTTGATCACAAAAGAAGTAAAACACTCAGTGGACAAAATTCATTGCTGATCTCTATCCTTTGAAAGGACTATGTTATAAGAAGGTCTTTAATCTCCTTTCTACCGGAAGAAGTGGGGTTAAGTGAGAACTAGTAACTTTTCTATTAGACACAACTTCAGTATCATGCCGTACTGTTGTGACCCCTTTCCACTACAGTATGTCTGGTCAGGAAGGGGAAGCCAGTGGGTTCAGCTTAATCTTTTCATTGCTTTCCCTAAGATCAGGTCATCACCCTTGGCTCAGTCATCAAATGACAGAGTGGAATCACTTGGCATGAACTTACAGAACCAGCAGCTTGGGAGGAAGCTGACTCTTTGGATGCCTGTGGCATGTGAGCGCTCTCGAAGGACACTATACTGTAAGGCTGTGCAAACCAAGGAAAGAAATTGCTTTCCGAGATACCCTTATCTCTAATGATGCTGACATCTGTGTTCTGAGCCACCTTATCTCCTCTCTTTCCTTATCCTGCTTCCCACTTCAGTTGCCCAGCTGGTATGTTTGAGGTTGCTTCTTTGGTACCACTTAGGAGGAGAACATGTTGAATATCTGGGCCTTCCAAGTTCAACCCACTTGTCTCTTCCATTAACCCAAGACTACTGGCTTATTAGAGCACCACGTAGGCAGCAAAGACTTGAGAGAAATGTAGAATCCAGCTAAGTGTGTATCATAAGAGAAACAAAGGCAGAGCCAATGAAGTGTTGGTGAAAATTAGCCTCGGTCTGAGTGGGGTTGCAGAAGTCTGTCAATAGACAGGAATTAGATAATGAGGCAAGTTCAGGGAAATGGACCATGTGCACAGCCACTTGAAGCGCTAGAACCTCCGTTAAAGCAACCATTAAGGAGGGCTGCACATGTCCCTCCCTGTTGGGACTCCTCCCAGCCAAAATCACCATCCATGTGTAATTTCAGTTAACTGAAAAAGCAACCCCAAACTGTTTGGAATGACATCATTGTCTCCCTGGCAGGCACATCTAATACTAGAAAAATTTGGAATTAAGGGAAAAGAAAATCACAAATTCCTAATATTAGCATTTTTGTGATATGTTCAAAACCAATTTGTTCATGTTTAATATTTTAAGAATTTGTTGTGTTTTAGAGCATGTGACCTTTTAGAACACAAGGTCAACCTGGTTGTTCCAATTTTAAATGTAATTTAGAATTGATTTACATTTGTACTTTCAGGTTGGGGGATATAAGAGTAAAATTTTAGTAAATTTGCAACATTGAACCATTTAAGAGGACTTAATGTTCACTTGTGTATGTTTCATGATTATATTTATAAGAATTATTTACATGCTTCAAATTTTATTAATGAGATCACTGATCTACTTAAAAAGAAAATCAAAGGGCCAGGGGTACAACAGTGTAAAGCATTTGCCCAGCATGTATGAGTCCCTGTATTTGGTCCCCAGCACAGCCAAAAAAGAAAGGAAGGAAGGAAGAGAGAGAGAGAGAAAAAAAAAAGAGAGAAAGAAAGAGAAAATATTAAAGAAAACCAATACATTAAATATATACTTGCAGTTTAGAATATCAAAGGAAATTAAGCTTCAAAAGGCCCTTTAAATTATTGTTAACATTTGCTGGATTATCAGTGGTGATAAAATTTGTGAGTTGAACTCAAATCAATATATTTGAGAGAAAATGAACTAGAAATAGATAGCATTAATTGAGTAGTGCATTGCGTGGGTGTGTGTTGTACGTGTGTTTTGCTGGGGATTGAACCCACTACTTCGCTCACACTAGCCAAGTACTCTGCCACTGAGCTATGTGCCCAGCCCTGTACACTAATTTTCAAATGTGACTTTGACTTTTTTCGGTGCATGAAGGCAGATCTGAAAACCTATATTAGCACTCCCAGATTTTCATTGATTGTGCAGACTCCTACCCTGAAGAATGGAGAGTTAGTTTAATTCCAGCCAAGACTGGTTCAGATATACCTGGGGTGGGTCCTGAAGACTTAGACATTCCAAGGACCCGTTACTGAAAGGGGAGAGTTGAGAACCAGTGAGGTATTCTGAGGACCCATTCTAGTTGACAGTGTTCTCATGGCTCTGTGCTTTCCGAGATTCCATGGACATGGAGATCTGGCCAATCCTCTTTAAGGTCCTCTGTAATGAAAGATGGACCCAACCTGAACCAGACACCTAAGACCCAGAATTATCCTCCATCCCTCATGTCCCCAATGGGTACTTCTTTAGACACACATCGTGTCATTGCCAGATCTAAAAATGTAAACCTGAGATAATTCATCATTTACAATCCTCAAAGATACATCCTTTGTCCAAAGATACTTAGCTGACATCCTCACTGAATATCTATCAAGTTCTTTCATTTTTAAGACTTCTGTTTCTGCATCTGTATCTTAATAATAAGTACTTCAAAGATGGAATTTTAAAGTCAATTATTATTTATTGTTTTTACTTATTTTTTACTACCCAAGAAAGGCCACACAGAATTCTGGCCAGAAGAGTAACTCAGAATGTAATAAGGATTGTTGCCTTGTGAAGAATAGCAAAAATGAGTCCCTGACGTATTCCTGGCATGCTTCTTAATAACTCATCCAATTTTAGGGTGCTGGCCTAAATTCTGTTTGCTGAGTAGAGGCATTGTTGTTACAAAACCAATCTCAACAATCACTGCCTTCTCCCAGTTAGATAGGTTTATGGAAAAGATGAGCTCTATCTTTACTCTTTGTAATCTCCAGTGGTAATGATGTCCATGTGTTCGGAGCAAGGCTGGAGGGGGCTTTTGTTCAGTCTGGCCTTTGTTCTGTGGGCAGTCAGTTGATCCCTTCTGATGTAAGTACCTTGTGTTTCTGGCATACATTTTACAAGTACACTCAATTGCTCTCTGTTTCAAGTGAGTTAGCAGATAATACCATTGGTGCAAACTTCTGTAAGCCATAGAACTGATGAGGATTCAAGGATAAAAAGCACATTTCGTTACGAAAACATCCTTGGAGATAAGAACAAAGTGAAAAATTATGGAGAGGGGAACATGGCAGTAGAGGCTCATTCACTGGAATTTCTATCTTCTGTATTATTTTCCAGACAGGTTAATTGAGAGGACAAGTTCAGTATACTTCAGCCAAAATAATTGTATAAAAAGAGGGGGAAAGTGAATGCTAAATGAATTAGCATGGCAAAGGGCAAGACAAGAAGAAAAAGTATTTCTGTGTGCTGGCCTCACCTCTCCCTCAAGATTTCTGAATTGTATAACAGAAAGGCAGTTTTCCTAGTCTTCATCTTTAGAACCTTCTGAAGTTTTGGGAGGTGGAAGGTTGTAAGAGTTTACTTCACAGAGAGCAAGAAAGAGAGTTTTTAAAGTTCTGAAGAGTACAGAGTCATGAAAATGTATAGTCACCCAGAACATCCTGATTTCTATAGACTAAAAAGTAGGTAGGGGCCCTTTCAAGGAAAAAAAAAAAAAAAAGCCAGGCTAGGCATACCGCAAATGAGAAAGCCAGCCCATAGCAGCAGTTCTTGATCTGGCTGGACACTGAGATCACCTGCAGAGTGGTATAGCTCCTGCCTGGGACTCAGCCCAGAGATTCTGCTTCAGCTGCTTTCAAGTAGGGTATTTTTTTTAAATCTTTGCAAAGGATCCTTTGGTTCAGCAAGGATTATGAAATACTGTGAAGTCACTGAAAAAATTCTGCTTTCATTTCTCTACTTCTTGGCATATTTTCATGATGGTATCAGTCTTGAGGCATCTTTGTCAGTATCTTTTCTAGCAAATACATGTTTTCAGTGATTCAAATGATGGTGTAAGTAGTCCCAGCTAAGAGTGGAAGGGAGGAGAATGGATGACCAGCTGTCATCTAAGCAGTGATACGAGCTTGCCAAGGCCAGTGCAGGGTTTTAAGATGCTTAACACCTCAATGGTGTTTGCACAGTTTAAGTGTGAGTCCTTTTCCAAGATGATCAGGTAGCTCAGCTATGCAATAGCACTGTCTTTTGGTTTTCATAACCAATTTCAATCTGTGTCAGATGATAATGGCAGGTGCCTAGTTGTCTCTGAATTAGAGATTGGAGTCCAAGCCAAAAAATGACAAGCATCCCACACTTGAAGTTCAGAGCACTACCCACCAGAACAGCCACTTCCCTCCTGTAGGCAGGCTGGGCGGCACAATTAAACAGAACCAGCCCTCCTTCTACCTCAGCTTCATGTAAGGGGCCTGGGCAGGTGAGGTCAGTAGAGTATCTTTGGAAGTACACATCCCCCTGCTCCCTGCATATCTCCATATATCCTTCCTGCCTTCACTGATCGTCTCTTGTATTTGTCATTGTCAGCCATGGAATGGAACAAGACGCAGTGCTCCAGGCCTTGTGTTACAATAACTCAAAAGAAGAAGAGGAAGGTGACTAAGCTATGGGGGAGACACACAGGGTACATGCAGTGTTTGTGCATAGAGGAAGAGGTGGTAAAAATGGAACATGGTGTAAGTCTTTATAAAAAGCAGTTGACGGGGTCAGTGATAATTAATAAAATTCTGACAATCTTTTGTCAGTTCCATCTAGTCCTGTGCTTACAGCCCAGTGAGCAGAGTAAATCACAAATGATATGGCCATAGGAAAACAGAGAACTTATACAAACAGAAAGCCTCGTACATGGCCATGGTGTTCTTTCTTGTCTTCTCTTTCAGTGTTACAGATTCTATCACTAGATCTATCAGCCTGAGTTCTTAGTCCTCAGACATGACCTTGATTTTCTCTATTGTTCCTCTTTCTTACTAGACTATGTACCAGATCAGTAGTCCAGCTCACTCTTAGCACTTCTAGGTGCTCAGTCCCTTTCTGTTCTGTATCTCCTGTGACACTTGGCCACATGTTTCCAAGAGCTGCTTCTATAGTAAACAAAGTGAACCCTTGAAGTATCCCTCAAATATTTCTCGACTAGAAAATATTCTCATTATCATTAGATACTGCTATGATTTGCTCATAATACCAGATTCCTCAGGACATTTTTCCTCTCACTGGATCTGTAATCCCAGCACTCTAGCTTACCAAGACCCACTCTAAAGTAAAAAATTAAAAAGGGCTGGGGATGTAGTTCAGTGAAAAGGCACTGTGTAAATAAATAAATAAATGCTATTTACAATGCATTTGTGTGTTTACATGTATAAAACACCTTAAAATTTTCTTGATAATAAGCTGTTTTAGAAGATACATATTTTAAAGTCTCAAATACTAAGTAAAGATTTTGTAATTAACACAGCTCCTCTAAACATATAAATGGGCATTTCTGCAAAATGTCTCTTGTTTATTTGTTGTAAGTGATTTTATAAACTCCAATTCAAGTAGAGATCACAGGGATTAAAAATAGTGGCTTAATAAAACTGCATGCTTATTTTTTTACCCCTCCATGCAGTAGTTCAGAGTCCTTAGGGATCCAGATTCTTTTCTATGCTGCCCTTCACACTCTGTTTCAGATGGGCTACTAAATGGGATAGAAAAGAGTTCTTTTTAAAATGGAACAAAAGTACTATCCTTGAAAGAAAAAAAAGAGAAATGACTGTATTAAAAATAAGAATGTCAGTTCATCAAAAGAAAACACCAAGAAACTACAATGATGAGGTACCAACTGGATAATATTGGCAATGCATATATCTAAGAAATCAATCTAGAATATGCATAAAGAAAAGGAACTTCCAAAAAACCTATAAACCCATAGAAAAATGCTTCATAGAATCAATCATCAAGGAAATGCAAATGTGTACCATTGCCTACTAGAATGGCTAAAATTAAAAACAATGACAATACTAAGTCTTAGTGAGGATGTGGAGCAATTAAAATAGTTATAAATTCCTGGTAGAACTGTACATTGATATCATCAATTTGGAAAATATTTGAAAGTATACAAAAGCTGAAAATATCCCCACTCTGTGCTCAGCAGTTCCTCTCCTAGCTATGTGTCCAAGTGAAATGAGTGCATGTTGTTTTCCAAAACAGGAAGGTAGCAAGATGGAGCTCCACAGCATCACCTTGAACTTTGACTCAGAAGATGGCAGATGTTCTATCTAAGCAGGGAGGGCCTCTCTCTAAGCAGATGGAGATTGAAAGCACCACGAAAAGTCACAGAGATATAAATGAACCCACTGTATCTGAAAATGATGGTAGTTCCCAGTGGCTGGCACATACAGGTTAGGAGTCCAAAAGGACACAGTGCCAAAGGAATGGGGTTTGCAAAGGAGTGGATTTTGCCAAGGGATGTTCAGGTGCAGATTTGGGGGAAATCACTCAGAGATTATCACTTTGCTGCCATTTTACCAATTCTGGAGAATAAGTATTTTTCTTATGCCTGAATTATACTGCATGCTGTTGTACAAAGAATGGAATTACATGTTGCTCTAACTGGTGATTCTTTGGAAAGCCATACATTTCCATTAATGACAAAGAGGAAAGGTGGACAGGCAGATCAATCCAGCCATGTTGCTTAAATCACCATCCTACACTGCCAAGAATCCCTTTGACAATTTTCAAATCTTTGACCTAAAAATGTCACTGATTTTACAAAATGTGCACAAGCTTTGTTTACTTAAATTTACGTTGCCCTTTTTTTCCGAACCCTCCTGTCTTTTTTCTGACAATTCAACATAGACTTTGTTCATGGGCAGTTTCTTTAGCAAGTATATGAAGCCACCATGAACAGAGTGGTAGGAGAGGCAAAATGTTTTTCTTTAAGGCAAATTCTGATTCCGTATGTGACTCCATTGTCCAATTTTTTGAGATTAATATTTATTAGTCTCCGGACTGGTTCATCAGAGAGCAGGCACTGCACACTGGTCTTGTTTCTCCAAGGACAGAGCAGAGGATATAACTTTACTCAGAGGAGGGATGAAGCTGAGGGAGAAGTTTCTGACCATGAAGAAGACACTGCCAAGTTGCTGGAAGAGCGACAGAAACACCTTTCACCAGCAATTTAAGAAGAAACGATTCTACTCATATGCCAGAGACTGAGCCTCTTGACACCCAGACCCTGGAGAAAGATGTTCTGACTCAGCAAGCCATTTATGAATTCCAGTTTTCTAGTGACTTGAACATAAGCAGAACTCCTTGGCTGGTTGCCCTACGTGAATTAATTTATGTAGTGCTATTCTGTTCCTTCAAGAAAGTTCCTTAAATAGCAACAAAGGCAACTTCTGGATTTCGGGGAGGCATCTAGCCTCCAATTGTTCACAGAAAAGAAAGGAAGCTGATCCCACGGCCTTGTGCTGGCTTCTGTCCCTCAGGAGGGGAGCCCAAAAGGCTGAAAGCCATGCAAGAAAGGCAAGGCCTCTAGTCTCACTGTGGGAGGGCCCACAGGGGGAGAGTCTGGACGTATCTACGATGATTCATTCTCAGCCTCTAGGGTTCCTAACCAAACAGACAAAAGAGGCAGGAAATAGAACCCCAGAGGTGAACAGTACATAAAGAAGCTCTATCCTTTGTACACACAAGTTCTCCTTAGGTCAAATAAACCCCTACTTCTAGAAGCTAGCTGATTCTTCTACCACTGGGCAAAGCCAGAGAACACTGCCAGATCTGCTCCAGGCAGGTCCTGCATATGCGTTAGCCCTAGGCAGACATGGGATGGGGGAAGGAGGCCTTGCAATCTCCCCACCTCCAGCTCCCACTTCAGGATGCCTGCAGTTATTCACAACACAGGGCCGTCCCTAGTTCCACCCATCCAGTAGGACCTCAAATTGGAATGTGGGCACCCCTTAGTGAAAAAGACCAGGTGACTCCGCTCTTCAGAGCAACAGAATAAAGGGTTGTTCTGGACTCCTGCCTTTATCATGCAATAAAAATTAGCATATAGGTATGTTTCTATGAAGTAATTGCAGTCATTTAAATCTTTGTTAAACCAGGAGGTATTCATCCCTCGCCAGTTGTGCCTAGTTTTAAACCAAATTTAATACTACCCCGTTCCCTGTTAGTGAAAAGAGTTAGGTGACCCCTAGCACTCCTTGCATGGGAACTTGGACCTTTTGAATTTCTTGAACCAATACCTACACAGGCCTCCCTTTTTTCATGCAGATTAGACTACCAATTCACCAAGAGCAGGTCCTCCAGCAAGACTGACAAAGTGGCACATACAGTGCTTATCAATAAGAAAATGACACCAGAGAACCCAAGGATATTGGCCTCTGGAAAAATAGACATTTTAGTTAATAAACATGGCTTTCTCCCCATCCCAGAAGCAACCTCACCTCCAAATGTGTTGTCCTTCTCCCAACAGCTGCATGCCCATGCCTCCTTTTCTGTCTTAACACAGCCAAGCTCAAATGATGGAGAAAATTGGTTTGTCTCTCCAACAGCCACCCTATTGTGACACCTCTCAGGCACACCAGTGCCTTCTGAGGCATGCTTATGGACCAGGAGTGGGCAGCACATGTGCCAAGAGGGATCTCTCTCACAAGATGACAGAGCCCTGCAGGGAATTACAGAGCATTAACCTGAGCAGGACAGGGCAGTCACAGGGATGGAGAGTCCAAGAGACACATAGAAGCGAGCCTTGGTGTGTAGGTCATACACCAGGAAGAGCCATCTCTGCCCAGAATCTTCCCACCCCTTATTTAGCAAGGCTCTGGTGCCCATGTGGTCTGGAGCTGCTCCAAACTAAAGTTGCATGGTGACAATGGCCTATGTCGTGTGAGATTTAGAAGATCCATACCTTGCCAAGTTACCACTGGTACTAACACCACTTCGCATCATATTCTTTAAGGATCCATAATTCAGACTTTCACATATCTTTAGGAATTTCATAGGCCAATGTGCATAGCCTGAGGCAGGGAGTAGATCAGCAAGACCAGCCTGGGACACAAACAGAATTCAGAGACTGAGGACTTCAGAGAAGATGCCAGTCAGGGAACTCCTAGAACATCCGCAACATCTGAATCCATGATTGAGAAGAATCTCATGTGAGCAGCTGCATATGTGGCTCATTTGTCCCAATTCTTAAGAAATGAAAGATTACCATGGGGTCTTCTAAATGGTCTCACCCATTCTTCACATGGCTGAGTGCTGCCATCTTGGTGTAAAGCCTTCAGGTTTTGAAGCACAGCACCTTATATTTGTTTGTGATTCAGAACCCACCGTGACTTGACTCCTCACACTTTTTTGGGCTCCCCTGTTAGTCTGGTTCATGGCTCCAGCCTCTGTTCAGATCGTTTTTATGCTCGAACACCTGTATTATTTAGCTTTTTGTCACTGTGAGAAAATACCTGAGAAAAGCAACTTAACAGAGGAAAGGCTGACTTGGGCTATGATTTCAGAATTTCAGTTCATGACTGGCTGGCTCAATTGTTCTGGACCTGTGGTGAAGCAGCACATCATGGCAGAAGGGTGTGCCAGAGAGGGGCTGCTCACCTCAGGGAAGACAGAAAGTGGGGAGCTTCAGGGACAAGATACAGTGCCCAAGTCATACCTCCATGACCCACTCTCTAGTCCCCACCTCCTCATAGTCCACTGGGCTGTGAACTAATTAATGGATTCATCCACTGCTGCATTTAGCACCCTCATGATCCTATCACTTCCCCAAATCCCAACAGCTCACCTTTGGGGAATAAAAGTGCCCTTTCTGTACTCACATACTGTCCTCCAGTCAGTGCACACCTTGTCAGCTTCCAAGATTTTGTCAGATTCCCAAGGCAAGTATTGCTTCCCCATCCTGCCTCCTCCATGAAGTTGACCACCCTTCCTCTGTGATCCAACCTGCCCAAGACAGATTTGAATTGCTTTATTATATTTGAATACTGCATTGTTCATTCTTGGGACCTAAGATCATGTCTCATGGAAATTAACTGTGTCTGATTCTCTGAACCTTTTCTACATCAAAGAACATATAGAAAATGCTCATGGTGATATATATATATATATATATATATATATATATATGGGACACAAGACTACTTGTGAAGGAGATCAGTATCTTGTCACATCCTTAATCACCCATGCAAAGCCTGAACACACCCTCAGTTATAGCTCATTGAAAGAATGAGTCAATTCATTTGTCTCTAGTATTAAGAGATTTCTGAAATTATGCAAATAAGGATCTTAGAAATCAATGAAACAAAT
>RJWT010050383.1:0-10863 GCA_004365215.1 Cuniculus paca | reverse complement strand
ACAAGCCCGAGGGAGCTGAGGAAGTCACGCTCCTCTTCCTTGGCTGAGTTCTGACTCAGGGAAGACAAAAGGAGGTGTATGAAAGACAAAAGTGGCACTTGTATTACTGATAGAAGTCATATTTTTCAATAACTACCCTGTTGGCATATAAGGCAAGCGTCCTGTACTAACCCTCGAATGAAACAGGTTTACTTGCCTAGTCAGTCACACGCTAGCCCAAGGCCGCCTCTCAGAATCTATTAGCAGTGTTCATCAGAACTGGATTCCTGCTGACTCCCTCTGCCTTAGGAGATGACGGCTGCCCGGGAGCAGCCACCAGGCTCACGAGGGCCTTGGGGACCCAGGGCGTGGGGAGGGTGCCCTCAGGAGTGATGGCGAACGCTGCTCCTTTCCCACCTTTCACCTTCTTCTCCACCCTCCTATTGACTCTTCCCTTTTCCCTCTTGTTTTGTATCCCTAGCAGCTCCGGCCAGTTTTCCAGGGTGACAACTGCAAGGGAAAGGCACACACCTGCAGCCCACTGGACAGGCAGCCAGCCGCTGCCTCCCAGTCCCCAAACTTCTATCAGATGTTCGGATGCCAGTGAGTCCATCGCACACTCCTTCAGGAGTACTCAGCCCCAACTGGCAGGATCTGCTGGCAAGCAGCCGAGCTTGCCACCCCCTCCCAGTCAGCCCCAAAGCCTCATCCATGAGCCACCCGGTGGAACTCAGAAAGTTAGCTCTGATCCCCAGAAGACCTCAGAAGATATCAGAACTGAGGCTCTGGCCAAGGAAATTGTGCACCAAGACAAATCTCTGGCAGACATTTTAGATCCAGACTCCAGAATGAAGACAACTATGGACCTCATGGAAGGGTTATTTCCCCAAGACAGAAACTTGCGGATAGAAGACGGCACCAAGAGGAAGGCCACGCAGAGGACTGTCAGCCACCCTGCAGGTGAAGGCAAGAGGTAAGGCCCTGGTGATGCCCCCAGAGGACTCAGAATGGAATTCCTTCCATGAGTGGTAAGTCTGATAGTTTCCTACCGCCACACATCTCTGACCCGAGTGACATTCCCTTCAGGCTTAGGGGATGACAAATGCCTGGCAACAGAAAGAGCAGCAATAGTAATGATTGTCATTAAAACTTACTGTCTGCATTGTATGCATCAAGCATTGTGTGAATTTCTTTATATAAACATTCTCATTTAATCATCACAAGAACCTTCTGAAGCACCTGCCAGTGTGTTATTTTTTACAAATGAGCAAAGTGAAGCACAGAGGAATTAAGACCATGCCACAGCCCTGGAACACGTGCATGTTCTGGCCGGTGACTGCTGTCCTGGCGATGACACAGTGCCCCAACCCTGCACATGCGCAGTTGCCTGTTCTCGCTTGGTGTTACCCTCGCAGAGAGCCTCCTCCCGACCCAGCTCATTGTGGAGGAGGGAGCAAGCAGAAGTGGCAGGTTTGACCAAGGCCTTTCCACAACCGAGGTCAACTGTTCTTTGCAAAAAGGATGGGAGTCTAGGGAAACAGGTTCGTTACCCTGAAAATGTACCTGTACAGCATTAAGGTTGGCGTTTGCTCAAATCTGAAAATTAAGAGATGTGAATGAGGTGCATCCTGCTGGTTTTGCCCAGCCCCAGCTCCTGAGCTCCACGAACCATGCATTGACAGTCCTCTAAGACATCCAGTGCCAACCACACCAGGAGGGCACCCATGGATAGTTCATTCTTTCAGTTTCTCTCCAGTTAGTGTTGTATTTTCTTGCACGTTTCAATTTTTTTAGGACTACTGTGAGAAAGATTTAGAATGGTTTGTATTTTCTTTTTAATTTTCAGTGAAAACTGTAGCTTGATAGAGACTCAGCAGTTAATGGCTTCCAGGCTAAATAAAAACAGCATTTCATCCAAATTTGGGCTTGCATTTTAGAAAGTTGTAGGTGATACTAACGAAGTTACTAGCAAGAATACCATGTTTTGTTGTTGAAGAGATATGCAGTACTTAGCAGCCATCTGCTAGGTTAGTAAAGGCTCTCCTCATTCCAGACCTTATGGTCTACGTTTCGATCATCTTTTCCAGATTTGGGAAGCAGACTACTTGGGGTGAGGGGACTTACCCAGGCTCGCATGTTTAGCAAACACATCTGAACACCTGTAATGTGCAAGCTCATTCACTAGAGACCACCAGGGCTGAGTTTTGGGTGGGCCATTCAACCTGCTACGCATGGTCACACATTCTTCTGTGTCTGACAACTCGCTGTAAAAAGACCAAAGTGATTTAGAAGAGCATCACCATCGAGCATATACGTTCTTTCAGTTGCGGTGGAGGTGAAATGGTCCTGTAGCATTTTCAGGCAGCCCTGAGGCTTGTGAAGGAGTTTAGCTGGGTGGCCTGCGCCATCTTCTGGTGAAAGTAAGTACTGACAAGTTGGGATGAAATACCAACCAGCCATGGGAGTGTTCAGCTGCTGCAGAGACCCATGGGTAATCTGTTGAATACTCTGATAACCATAATTGAAGAAACACGTGTACATAGCTGAGGAGTTAGCCTTAGGGCGGAAATTTCTAAGTGTCCAAACAACAGACATAGAAAACATTGTTGACAAGCAGGTAACAGTGGGAAACGACCCAAACCCTGGAATTTGCGCAGCGTCGCGTGTTTTAAGGAAGGAATCAGAGTCATTCTTCTGTTTGTCACTTACCCTGCGAGAAGCGCAGCGACTTGCCAGAGTCCTGACCCCCACTCCCATCCCCACGACTGCTTTATGCTTTTCAACCTGGGTTTGTCTGGCTTCTGCAACCCTATTCTTGTCTGTAAATATTTACTAAGTCATCCTAATTTCTGAGAAAAAAATGCATTACTGAGTAAGCAGACGTGATGCGAAAACTGTGTGTTCCTTGTGGTCCAGGAGTGAAGACAAGGAAGGGGCGGGCATGCTGGTCAACTGCCCTGCCTACTACAGTGTGTCTGCTGCCAAGGCCGAGCTCCTGAACAAAATCAAAGAAATGCCAGAAGAGGTGAGCGAGGAAGAGGAGCAGGTGGACGTCAATGAGAAAAAGGTAAAGAGTGAGCAGGAGTGCCCTTGTTTTGCTTTCCCCAGAAAAACAGAGCCCTGGTAACTAGTAAGGCTACTGGCCCTTCAGGCGAGAGGCATTGGGAAGGCACCTGTCGCATCACCAGACCTTGCCGCGGCCATCGTTAGACTTTGGATTTGCATGTCCTTTCATTGTCTTCTCATGGCTTTCCTGCAGGTAGGCAGGATGGTAAGCTACTGAAATTTTCATTTTTACAGGTGACAAAAGTAAAGCTGACAGGTTGTAAGTAGTTCCTTAAAAGGCCTGGGCCCCTAGGTTCCTAGTCCAGCATGGGGATCCCAGCCCTGTTCTCAGCCGCAGACCAGCCAGTGCCAACAGGCTGTGTAATTTTCATCTAGTAATTTATGGTCAGATGGAAAACTAGAAAATCGCTTTAGGGAAAAAGAGATCACTTGCCACACACTTCTGAGAGAATGACATTATCCTTCATGCATTCCCCATCTGTCTTTGCAGTACCTCAGCAAAGAGCTTGAAAGCTCAAGATCAGAATTTAGTTGTTGGCATTTGGTACTCCTACAGAAATTCTAAATGTCACACATTTTTTAAATGACCATGCAGCCGTGGTCTTCCCACATACCAGAGAGATCTAAACCGGGCTGTGTCTACAGGGGAGAAAGTTCCTGCCATTCCACTTTCTCCACAGTCCCAGAGGGACTGCTGTCCTGAGCTCATGGCTCTCCAAACATCTCAGGCTCGCATGCTGCAGAAGATGCGGAAAGCTCCTTTCTTGTTGAATGTGGCATTCACCGTGAAGGTTTTCAGTGGAATTGATTCCAGTAGAAACTTTATGTGAATCGTTTATTCTACAGTGTGCGTCCCAAACTCTCTTGCTGATCTGTTGGAATGGAATCACAGTGTATGAAGCCTGGGGAAGGGCAGGGCGGGACAAGAGGGATTTGAGAATCATCCCAGTCAATGTCTTCCCCTTCCTCCCACCACTCCAACCTCGTGGGCTCAAGCCATAGCTGATGCAGTCTTCACCATTACTCACTCCTCCCTTCAAGGTTTCCCCAGCTAAATGCTTGCATCGCTGCACACCACCTGCTGCATCCCTCTCAGCACTGCTGAGCGCCCCCACTTCATGGGCCCTGTGATTGGCAGTGGACTCCTTTGCTCTCGTTGTGTATGTTTACCGCAAAGAGGGAGCTACACAGACACCACTGCCTGTGCCAGGTTGCTGCAACCTCTTTCCCCGAATGTTTTACTCGGAGATTCTTGTCTTGTTTTCTGTGTATAGATGTTCCTGCACAAAGGTAGCAGTATAGCAGATCACACATTGCTATTTTTCCCCCAGCTTAATTTTATGTTTTAACTGGTTTATCATCACTTTTTTTTTTTTTTTTTACGGCACCGGGGGTTGAACTCACAACCTTGCACTTGCCAGGCAGGCGCTTAGACCGCTGAGCTAGATCCCCAGCCCTGGTTTATCATCACTTTATTATCACCCTGTCATGCTGAGAATTATGTGGCAAAAAGTATTTTTAGCCTGAGACTATAAACGAATATAGGAGGAATTCATCCTCATAGGAAATAAGTAATAACATTTGTTAGTCTCTGGGTTTTGTTTTGTTTTACATAATGCTCTGTTATTCTTTATTTGTACAAAATTCCACTGACACCTATATTGTCACATTTTATACTAAAGCAATCAGAATTAGAAAATTTAAAACACAACGGTCACACAGTGTACAGATGGTAAAGTCAGAATTAACCTTAAATCTCTTTAAGCCCAAAGCCTGTTAAAAATTGCTCCCTCTACTCCTGAGGCCCTGGGAACTGAGCTAAAATGAGGTTGCCTGGGTATAACTAGCCAGTGTCCGAGTTTGAGCATAAAACAAGTTAAAATTAATGTTACATAAAAACCATTAGGACAAGAGTGTCCGTGATTTGAGACCTGAGGAGTCTCAAGTCATACATAGTGTCTTTCAGTGGAGTAACAGGGTTGACAGGATATAAGCCCAGTCAGGACAGAGAGTGAGGGGCACTAGTGGAAGGAAACCTTCCAGATGGACATAGGCGTGCAACCCAGGGCCTAATATCTAGCACATGCTCTGTGAATGTTGCCGGGTTTGTGGTGCATCCCCAGACTCACGGCTCTCTGGGAGGCTGAGGGAGGAGGATGGCAAGTTCAACCCAGGCCTGGGCTGTTCAGCAACCTAATGAGACCTTCTCTCAAAAAATAAAAAGGAATGGAAGCGTAGCTTAGTGGAAAGGCCTTGGGTTCAACCCCTGGCACTGCCTAAATAAGTAAATGTTTACTGAATTACAAAAAGCAGCTCTCCTAAGTTGGATTTTACCATTTCACTGAAGGGTAATATCAAGAATACTGTACGAGATAAAAATGGAGGACGGAGGTTGAGGTTTGAATAGACACAAGCAAGTAGCTTGGATTTTCTAGACCCTCACTTTTCTTTAAAATATAGAACCCGATGCTGGTGGGGAGACTAACTAATGTCAAGTGACGTGGTGTTTTAGACGTTAAGAGGCAAGACATGCGACTGCGCAGTCCTGTTCTTGCTAGGGAGCTGTTTAAGGTCATGTCTTATGAAGATGCAGTTTTGGTGCATCTAGTGTCTAGCGTGTTCCGATGCTTATAAGCCAGTTCCTTGTTGCTAATAAGGCTAGATAGCTGTTTTCCTCAGTCAGATCCCAGGAAGAAAAGGAACTCCGTTTTCTGTCTTCATCCTGAAACATGTTGCCCACTGTGCCAGGAGAATACTCTTACCCTTGCGGTTTGTCTGGCTCTTCAGGAAGGGAAGAGGATGAGAACAGGATATTTTAGTTAAGGAGGCCCTCAACAGCCATGAGGGGCGTTCCTTAGGTTTCTTCTTCCTTCAGTTCACTCCTGGAGGGCTGCAGGTAGCCTGAGGGCTCCGGTTAGTTTTTAAGTGTTAGATGGTTCATGAACACTGAGAACTTGCCTTCCTCTTCCAGGTACGGTGCTTTTGGCTTTTGGCGCCAACCTGAGGAAGGCCCTGTGCCTGCTCTCTGGACAGAGGCGTGAATTACCTCAGCGTAGACTTGTGGGTCTTTTGATAGACATATGTGCTGTGCTAGGGGAGTGCAGAGAGCGGGACTGAAGCCCAGGGCGTGGAGTGAGACCAAGGGCTCCCTGGAAGACGTGAAACCCGAGGTTAGCGTGAAGCTGTGTCAGGCGACTCAGGATGAGAGGGAAGGGGACGTGGAAATAAAGAGGGACGCTGGCGGGAGGCCTCAGAGACACCGAAGCATCAAAAGTGTGTGGATCACGAGGAAAGATGCTCGAAGTAGGTTATTTCAGAGTGTAACTTTGTGATTAAAAAATAATTACCAAATTTAGAATAAAAAGGCCACTAATGGTAGAAGAGGAGGCTAGAAGGATCCACAGAGGGCAGAAGGTCACAGAGATCACATAGGCTCTGTGTGAAAATGCACACTCAGATGTTATCTTGTGGCCGTGGACAACTCTTGGACATTTTGTGTTTGTTTTAATGAACTACAAGTTTATAAATGTGTAATAGAATTTCCATTGGTGCCACTTGACATACCTGATTTGGAAATGAACAAATACTTGAGCTTCAAATAATGGCAGTATTGAAGGCATCTGTTTGATAAAAAGTTGAAAATGCATTTTCTTCCTGATCTATGAGCTTTCCTAGTGATTTTTTAAAAATGATTCTTGATCTGTCTTCATTCCTTAAGGTTGTTCTGTGGCAGAGTATATAGTCCTTCATCAGCTTTGCAAAGGAATCACTTGCTACCTGATGTTTTATGTTGTTAATGATCTAGGGCTGGGGATGTGGCTCAGTGGTACAGCACTTGCCTAGCATGTGCAAGACCGGAGTTCAATCCCCAGCACCACAAATACATAAACGAGCTAGTATTTCTAGGCACATCACTGAAAATCAATGGAAACAAGAGTCTTAGTTCATGAGTAAATATTTTAAAAATTGATGCAAGAGTTTTAAATCAGTTCTACTTGTATTTTTTACTTGTACATCCTAGATGATAAATAGTATTTTAAGTCAATACTATAAATATTAAAATGTGACACACTCTCATGGTCTGAACTTTAGACATTCATAAAAATTAAATACCATGTAATAATTAGAGTTTTCACTTTTTGGGATAACACTTGTCACATCATATCATAAAAAAAAGATTCTACTTACACATGGCTCTCTATCCTGAAGGCCAGAAAGCATGCTCTGTCATTCCCTCAGGTCGGTGTGACTCCTGGTTCTCAACCACCCACCACTGTTGCTCCTCATCCCTCAGGTTCCAGGTTTTCCTCTGTACTTATGTCCTTTGAGCCTGATAAAAAATCACTTTTGCACTTCTCTCAGAACAGATTTGCAGGGACGGGGAATCTAGCTCAGCGGTCTAAGCGCCTGCCCGGCAAGCGCAAGGTTGTGAGTTCAATCCCCGGTGCCGCAAAAAAAAACAAAAAACAAAAAAAAAACCACGTAAATCAGAATAGATTTGCTGGTGACAGATTCTACATTTAAGAATGTCTTTATTAATATGAACAACTACTTGAAGAAAATGAGACATTATGGTAGCCATAACTGATTTCTTATCTTCAGGTTCCAAAGTCCAATAATGCTTTTATCCTTTAATTTGATTGGTTTAAGTCTGTTTTCTATTACTTGATTGCAATATTCGAGAAGCTTTTTTTGAAGAAAACAAAGGACAGTAAGGTAGCCATTGTTGATTTCTTATTGTCTGATTTGAAGGCCTGTAATGCTTTCACTCTTTTGTTTTAGCTGGTTTTATATTATTTTGTTTTGTTTGAGTTAATTGTATATGAATGTATGAACAACCATTTCAAAGAAAACAAGAGTCACTAAGGTAGCCATTGTTAATTTCCTGTCATTATGTTTTGAAGACCTGTATTGCTTGCATTGTTCTGTTCTGATCTGCTTTGTTGTGTTTTGTTTTTATTCTCTTTTAAAAAAAAAGAATGTCTATTGAACTGTTACTCTGGATGGGTATTTTAATTGACTGTGGAATTCTGGGTTGTCTGGTTCTGTTTATTTTCAGATCTTTAAAAAATGTTCCACTTTCTCTTTGCTTCCATGGTTTCTGATGAGAAATACATAATTGTTAAAATATGTGTCCCTCCTGCATGCGGTGGTTTCTTACATTTTCAGCAGTTTGGTTATGATGTACATGAGCCTGGTTTTCTTTGAATGTATCCTGTTTTGAGTATGCTGGGCTCTTGTTTCTGTAAATTTATCTTTTCTTCTTTCCAGCCAAATTTTTTAGCCATTATATCTTTTATTTTCATACATTATTCTCTCTCAGCATCCAGTGGTGTATTAGATCCTTTCATATTTCCCATCAAGTCCCGAAAGGTCTGGGGTGTTTTGTTGTGCACGTGGTTCCGGGGATTGAATTCAAGGACTCCACACTCACTGAGTTACTTAATGTCCCCAGCTGCCTTCCTACCCTCTTTGCCTCTCTTTCCTTCCTCACCATTGGATAACTTTGGTTAATCTGATCTCAGGTTCACTGACTTTCCTATCTTTATCCTGCCAGCAACGTTTTTTATATTTCAAATACTAGTATTTCATTCAAAGTTTCATGTTTTTTAGAGTTTCTGTTTCTTTACTGAGAACTTGTCTTTAATTTGAAAATGTTTATTTTTACCATGGAGAATGCTTATAAAAACTGTTTTAAAGACTTTGATAATTCTCTCAGGATTCTCTCAGGGTTAACAACTGTTGGTTGCCTTTACCCCCCTGAGAATTAGTCGCATTTTACTGGTCCGTTGTTTGTTGAGTGTGTGTTGTGTGTTGTGAAGCTCTGGGCTCTGTTCAGCTTGAGAGAGGTTTGTTTTGCTTTACTTGTTTCAGGGAGCATTCAGGCTAGTTAGGTCCAGAGCACATTCCGTCCTGTCTCACCCTCTGGGGTGGTGGTAACAGCAGGTGTATCTTCAGAGCCATCGATCTGTTGTGTGGTCTGCCCCCTCATGTGCCCATCTCAGGGCTTAGCCTGGAGCGTCAGTTCTGCGAGCCTGTGTGGTACTGTTGTGATCCTGTCCCACCTTTAGTAGCTTGGAGCAAGCTGCAGACCCGGATGAGCTCCCGTGCAAGGAGTGCTCGGGTCTTCCTACCTGGCCCCTCTGGCTGTGTATTCCACATGGCCTCTGGCTCCCACAGACTCCTTTCCTAGGGGACCCTCAGTTCTTGTGATCAGAAAGGTTTTTTCCTGGGGGCTGAAGCACTTGTATCAGTACTGTGCAGTGCAGCTCTGCAAGCAGGACAGAGGTGGGAGAGGGACATCCTGGGGTCAGAAAGGAAAAGTGTGAAAGGGGGAGGGGTCCTGTCCCAAATACACACGCACACTTCAGCCCGGCACTTCCCTTCTCCGGTCCTGGGTCCTGAGTGCTTGCTGCTGCTCCTCTGCTGTCCTGCTCTAGCCTCAGGTTGCAGCTAGATCGTAGAGAGGGTGTGACGCTCCCCCACCGAGGGTTGTGCCCCTTCTAAGCCATCACTATAGCTCACTTTTTAGAGAGATCTTCATCGTAGCCTGGGGGGAGAGGTGGTGGTGGGCTTTGCCATCTTGGCCAACAGCAGCAGTGCCCCTCTGGGTTTATCAGTAAGCAGAGATGGCAGTTTGCATTTTAGAAAAGTTGCTCTTGAAACTACATGGAGTGACAGCAGAGGCCGTTAGTGGGGCCTTTGGGAAGTCTTGTGGCCACCGTAAAGGGGTGCTGAAATGGGCTACCGGTGGCACAGTGGAGCAGTGATGAACTGAGAGATTTTTTAAAAAGGAAAAATGGGCAGAGCCTGGTGACAGATTAGATGTGAAGGATGGAAGAGAGGTGTTGAAGATGACTGCCTTGCACCAGGCCATGGTCATAACTGAAACAGGCACTAGGGGACAGGAGAAGAGTTTAGTTGAAGAGACCTGTTGTCATTTCTAGTGTGTTATCAAGGCTTCCTGATAACTGGAACCAAGGGACCATACCAGGTAGATGTAATTAATGGCTTTCTGGTCACAAGCCTTCCCAAGAAGAAATGGCAGAGAACATGCCAGACGATATTTGCAGTCAGCAATCAGAAAGTCCCCCTGATCTTTCTGCTCTGATCAGATCATGCAGCAGGAGATGGAGATGCCCTGCATCTCTCAGCTGAAATCCAGCCAAGTCAGCAGCAACGCGCTAAAACTGGACAAGGAAAGGGCAAGTCCATGAGGCAGAAGTGGCTTTACCTAGTCACTGTTGGTACTAGCAGAAACCTAAATTCTACTGCCTCTCAGCCCTGGCCATTTGGTCCTGTTCCCAATCACTCCTGTTGGAGACAAAGTCTGCAGAAGCCCGCGGTGTTGATAGCAACATCCTTGGCACCACTGTCGCTGCAGGTCCTCTGGGCCGAAGGCAGGCGGAGTCCAGAGGGGATGAAGGAAGCCGGGGATCCCTCGAGGTGTCTGCCTGAAGCGGCTGGCAGGTGTTCTGTAGACTGTGGCCTAATCTTAGGACAGCACAGAAAGCCTCAAATGCATTTGATATTTTCCTATTTTCCAAAGCGCTTGCACAAGCCTTACTTTGTGCCTCATAGTAGTCCTCTGAGTTACTTTAATGTAGTAATTAAAAGTCCAAACCCTGAGCTGGACAGTCTGGGCTCGAGCCTGGCGCTGCCACTCCAGGCTGCTTGAACTTAGGCCGGTCCAACAACTGTAGTTACCTCGCCTTTCTCCTCGGTGAATTAGAGGTCATAACAGTGCCTGGCTCTTCACTGTTGCAAATGCTAACTGAATAGTGAAACAACTAAAATAGGGCCTGGTGTCAGGTAAGC
>RJWT010050382.1:0-10855 GCA_004365215.1 Cuniculus paca | reverse complement strand
AGAGGAGAGGAGAGGAGAGGAGAGGAGAGGAGAGGAGGTATAAGAGATGGTTGATCAACACGCACTATGCTACCATGAAGAGAAATAATTTCTGGTGTTCTATTGTACAGTGGGTGCCTGTAGATAAACATATGAACTGTACATTTAAAATAAGACTACAAAGAAGGATTTAGAAGGATTCATTTGTTATAAAAATGATAAAAGTTTTGGGGAGTTGAATATCTTTACACTGATTTAAATGTTAAACAACCAACACGTGTATAAAATCATCATAGTTAACCCACAGATAAGTACACATTTTATGTGTCAATTAAAACAATTTTAAAAAGAAAAACATTCAAAAGCCTTACATCATTCCAGTTCTATATCCATTTTCTACCTAAATATGGTCTGCGGAAGAGCACTATTTTCGTAATTCCAAACATTGTATCTACATTAATTCCATCCACATTGCACTACGAGCTATGAGATTTTAATAAACCTTGATGTTCACCTGATTCCCATATCCCTCTGGATAATGCTTTGATTTGAAATTAGCTTGGTCATTTACAATTCTTTCAAATGAGAATCTGTTGATGGAATGAAAAAAATGCTGAGGTTCAAAGATTGCCACATTTATCATATAAGTTTCTGTGAAGAACTGTGCCTGCATAACTGCTAGCTTTTTATCTTATTTACTGATAACACCTTTTCAATAATAAATGGAGTAATCATTCATCTCCTATGCCCCCACAACCAGTGACTGTCAATTCTGTCTCTACGATTTTCTCTAAATATTTTGTCTTTCATTTCCAGTTGATGAAATCTCCTCTCCTCTGTAGGAATTGTGAATAGTTTACTAATTTACCTCATAGTTTCTCACCTGTGCCATTAACCCTTTCATATGACCTGTGTTCCTCCAGGCCTGAATAATAGCAGGTCACTCCTGTTCAGTGACTTCTTATTGTGTGTCCATTACTTATTAAAAATACATGGCATGCAAAACCTCGAGATTATTTTCTAGATTATTCTATGCAACAGTCTACTCCTTTGTATATCTTTTTTTATTTCCTGTTTCTCAAAACATTTTGCATTTTGCATTTTTTTATTTCCTGTTTCTCAAAACATTTTGCATTTTGCATCCTAAATTCTTTCTTCAGAGTAATCTCCCTAACTTTTAAAAATTATAATTTTTTTCTTATTGTCCATCATTCATTCTTCCAGCTCACTAAAGGGTCTTATTTCCCTTTAGTGGGTCTTCAGCATTGCCCCAGTCATTAGACACACAATTATGGTACTTACATACCTATTATGGTGTCATTTTTCTCCTTAATAGATTATTTACAGTTTGTTCCTGATAAAGTATTAAACTTTTTGAAAAGGATTTCTTCACCTTTTCTGTGTTTGCTGTTTTTGTATAGATTGTAGATGTAACATCTCTCCTTCAGCTCTAAATTTTGAGTTATTTAAAGAGAGACCTTAATAAAGAAGTGTCACTTTAATGAATTTATACAAAAGTGTATTGAGGGTGTGAATAATAGAAAATCTTTTTATTAATGTTGGAAAGCAACTTTTCCCCCTGCAAACTCATTCTTCATTAATTTCATTTTTGTTTCATAGCATTGCCAGGAACTTCTTATATGAGTTTGATTTTTTATTTTCAACTTGTTATATACAGAGTCCACCATGAGACCATGTATGTACTTCAGGGAAAAAGTATGCTTTTTCAACAGATGGTGCGACCCTCACATGTGCAACCCTAGAGGGTGTCATATACCACAGAAAACCCACCACACTGTGGGCCTGTACAGCAGAGATTGAAAATGCACATGCAGTAATCTCAGGGACCAACATTACCTATATACTGTTTGCCATGCTAAGAAATGTCTGGAAGCGAATGACCACAACTTCGAGCACCTCTTATTGTGGAGGCCAAAGGTAACTGGTATTAATCTCATAATGTCTCAATAAATGTAGTGTTAAAATATTTATACAAGTTTTTCTTTTGCTGAAATGCTTGTACATTTTTTTAGCAAAATCTGCACATTAGTTTTAAAGTTGCAACTAAGAATCATATAACATTGTATAATACCCTTCCCATCCAGTTAGTATTCAGATAAGAAACGCCAGAGCTCGAGTCGCCCTGAATCTCTTTAATTTTTCTTGCATCCTGAAAACCCCTTTCGTGCTCCCTTCTCAGATCTGTTTCTTTTCCACACAAAGTTTCATAAGCACATTTGATTAACATTTCTATCCAAATCATTCCTATTTTTTTCCTCATGAATGCCTGTGATACTAAGGTTTAGTTTTCATTATCATTTCTCCCTTGTCCTCAGATAATACTCAATCATGCTCGCCACAGGCCCCCTGTGGTGCACGCCCTGGGAGTGTTATTCAGCCTTTACGCCACAGCACTAATTCCACTTTATCAATGTCGCTGTTGCTCTTAACGTCTCCTGTAGACATTTCAATTCTATAGTAACCACAAACGATTCTTTCCAATTCTTCCTTATCTTAGTCTACCCTTAAAAAAAGAAGAAAAAAAACTTAAGTTCTTGTCCTTACTACTTACTCTAGTCTTTTGTTGTTGTTGTTGTTGTTCATGGTACATATAGACAGATTTTCTTGTATTCTTTTACTGCAGGGATAGGACACCATGTTTTCTGGCCTTTGTCTCTGTCTCAATCTCAAAGGCAAATTTCCTGATGTGACAAATCCTACCACCATCCAGGAAAGCTCAACATGTCTTCTAACGTTCCTTTTCACCTCTTGAATAATTAATGTCAAGAGTGTGTTTCTTTTTCTGAATATTCATGAGGTTTGTATTTCCTGATTCATTATTTCCTTCTCTTGTTTTGGGGTATTGTTGAAAAGATCTTTTTGTCTTGTTGCCTTATTCATGAATGAGAGACCTTAGAGAATATTTCTACAGACAATGTGTATCTAATCTATTTCTGCAAATATTGGCTATCTTCACACTGTTAAAATGATTGCCCTAAATTTTAACAATGAAAATAAATTCTCTAATGTGTGCTTTGTGAACATATACTTCTACATTTTAACAATTATTAGTATGAATTGTTTTCTAAAAAATACCAAAAAAAGGTTGATTTTTCTTCTAATGAGAAAAATTTCATCAATTCAAGTTATGTTTGAGTGCAGGACATAGTTTACAGAGAAGAGTATCAAACCCATTCTACCATGTTTAGAAGGCTGTTATTAATGTGCATTATGAATAAAAATTCAGTTATACTTCATGATTAAGCAATAGATTTTAAGAAATTAAGATAATAAAAATAGTAAAATAACCACTGAGAAAAGAACGGAAAAATACCTTGAGCAATTTCCTACTGACTGATAGCGTCAAAGTATCTATTTCTAACTTTTCCAATGCAATAAAATGCTCAGTGATCTAAATTCTCTAGGACTACTCCTTGAAAATACTAAAAAGGAAGCACTCAGAAATAACAAGCGGGAATTATGAGAAAAAGAAAATATACACAATGTTGACACATGGACCAAGAATCTTACTCATCAAAGTAAATTTTCATGTATGTAATTGTTCCAGTTTTTCTGCTCAAATAATTTCTAGTGTGTAGTTAATAAATATTGAGTATTTCTAAGTTGCCTGCTTACATCTTTCAATGGACTTTTAAGCATTCTTCACACTCTTCTCTTGCCTATATCTCAAGAAATGGAATAGCAAAAACAGTTCCCCAAAACAAATCAAGAGTTCCTTAGAAATTTAGCATATTCAAAGCCCTGAAACAGATTCTCCATTAATTGTAGTAAGACAATGATCAACACTTTGAGGAAAGAAAAAAGTGTGTTGTTGTTTTTTTTCTCAGAAGAAATTTTATAATAAAATTTCAATGACTATACTGGAGTTTCTGAGGAAGGACTCAGTAAACAGGAAACTTCTTTCCTTCCTAAATTCTCAACAAGTAATGTAAAGAGTTGACTTGGAGGCCATAGTGCGGGTGCCATAGAGCACAGGCCGAGGGGCTGGGGCTGTGTGCTTCTTGGCAAAGAGTGGCTGATGAGACCGAGGGTAGGCAGAAATGGCCCCAAAAGCTGTTCACCTCTGAATTCACAGAACCTGTGAAAGTGCTGTTTTATGTAGCAAAGGAAAATGAGCAGATGTGATTACAGTTCCACATATTAAAACAGAGTACTCTAATTGTCTGACCAGCCCTGTCTAGACACAGGAATTCATAAAAGCAGAGAATTTTCCAGATCATTCTGAAGCTCTGAAGAAGAATAAGGAGTCCAGCAGTCTCGAAGGCTAAAAGAGGACTTACCCATGGAAGGGAGGGTCACAAGGAGCTCAGGAGAAAAAACCTGGACAAAGACTGTGTTTGTCCAACAGTCAACAAGGAAACAGGAATTTCAGCCTGGAAACGACCTTAATGAATTTAGCCTCTTCCCAGAGAAGAGTCCAACATCATGATTTGATCTTGGAAATTATCGAGCAGAACAACCAGCCAAGTCAAACAAATTTTTCAAAACTGGGAAAATATTTTTGTTATAAGCCGTAAATTTGCATAAATCTGCATAAGTTAATATGTTATAAAATACCACAAGTAATCTGATATGGATAAGGGTCAGGGGCTAAACCATGGGCTAAATATCTGATAGACAAGGGTCAGAGGTTAAACCATGGCAAGTCCACTAGGAAGAAAGTGCAACAGTGATGGGTTTCTCTCCACACTTTTCCTTCTGTATTAATCAGTTTCCCCACTGTTCTATAAACCCTCTGACACCCACTTGTAGGAGCAGTGTGTTTGGCTCATGGTTTCAGAGGTTGCAGTCCATGACCGACTGGTTCCAAGGCAGGAACATCGTGGCAAAAGTGCATGGGAGAGCTGGGAAGCAGAGCACTGGGGAACAGTGACAGTGAGGGTTGAATGTTCATGAACATAGACCCCATCTCTACCCGTCTGAAAAGAATTTGTCATTGTCAGTAAAACACATCATTTTGCAGGCAAATTTGGATTTCTTCTTTTTATCATATAAGCAGTATTGGTAACAGAATGGCCGAATGGTAAAGGCATTGAAGATCCAGGGGACTCATTGCCATGTGGGTTCTAACCCCACTTCTGGTACAGCTGTGTTCACTTTTCCAAATGCCCTTCTGGAATCTCAGGTATCCAGATGGCAGAATACATGCAGTATATTTTATAAAATCATAGTATTAGGAGACAAGAGAACCTATGACAGTACATATGTAATGAGAAAGTTATTTTCCACAAGGGTTGTAAAACTGAATTTTCAAAATATGTGTTTATATTTACTGAAATAGCATAAATAAAAAATATTACTAGATATCCACTACATATGCTTCCACTTAAAATTTCAACATTTTTCTCAACCCTAAATTAATGTATATTATTCATATCAGAGTTACAAAAGAATCTAATTAATTTTACAATTAACCTTAATAAAATGAAGACTATTCTGTGACCTTCATTAAATTTGTCCATTATTTTGTTTCATTTCATAAGAGAATTCCTTTTAGCTAGTAATACCTCCAGGCATAAGTGCTGATGCTATCAAATGGTAATTAATTAACACATGCAAATGAAATGTAACTCACAATCTTTGCTTATTCTACAAGGTTCTAACTCATGTGCAACATGCAGCCCAGTATTTTACTACTATTTTCAAGTGGACATGATAAATACTATAATTAAATAGCAATTTTTTCTAAATGTATTTTTTTTCAGAAAAATATCAGGAATGTATTCATATTTCTTATTTCATTATTTTGAGTGATGAGAAAAGAAATGAGGGGAAAACTTTACCTATAAATATCACTTCACTTGTAAATTTAAATAAAATGTTCACTTCTTTTTCAGTGAACACTACTGCTGCTCTTATGCCAGAAGGATTTTAGAGCAATGATATGTAAATATGGGAGTGAACTCCCATCACTATCACTAGCCAATTATTAAGATGTTGCATTTAAAACATTAGTGTGGCCGGAGGAGATGGTTCATGCATGCTATTCTAACACTCTGGGAGCCTGAGCCAAGAGATGCACAAATTCAAGTCTTGTTTGGTCAGTATAGTGAGACCCTGTATCAAAATAAAACATAAAAAACCAGTTTTTACAGCCCAACCCAAAGGTCGTCAGTTCCATCCCCACTATCCAAAAACAAAGGTGTGAGTATACCATCCAGTTTGGTAGCCATTAATTCATATGGTTATTAGAACTCAAATTAATAAAAATAAAATAAAGTATAAAATCAGTTTGTCATGTGTACTAGACATTTCAAGTATTCAACAGCTGCATGTCGTTAATAGCTGCCATATTTCACTGCACAAGTATGGAATATTTCCATCATTCTAGAAAAAAATCTATCACTGATGGTACACATATATTTACGCCAGATTTATAGTATATTCTGACATACAATCATGAATCAAAATAAAGTGGTGGAAGCATGTGAAATACACAGGTTATAGGGCTACAAAATCCTAACCATGTTGCTCCAACCAGAAAATCTTCCCCACGCCCTGCCTCAGCCCCATAATCTTTGCCCATGAGATGTAGGCAGCATTCTTTTCATGACTTTAATATCAAAGGACATGGGAAGAAACAGCATGGAGAGAAATAAGGATTTCATACAATATCATTTGCAAGCTCTTCTCTGAAACCTTCCACAAAACAAAGTATCACCAAGATAAACTACCTGCTTAAAATGAGGAGAGGGAAAATTACAAAAAGAACAAATGCAAATTGATACCTCAATAAAGTATTTTCCACAGACTTTCAAAAAGTGCACTTTTTTCTGTCCTTGAATTCCAAAGCTTTTTTGTTTTTCACAGTGAAGGATGTTTTTAGAAATAGTAACAATAGTAAAGTTGAGATACTGTAAGTAACCCATTCAGAGAAATAAGAATGACAGTGAATTAATGAAATGCAAAAATGCATACAATAGGCAGGTGTGTACATGATAAATTTCGCAACTGTTTATGCTATAACAGAAAAAGAAAAATAATTGTTATTGCCTCACCAGCGTCTGACCATTTAAGATGATTAGAAGATTTCACACATGGATCCTAACAAGAAAGCAATGCAGACAATCATTTTGAATTAGTGACACTCACAGTTACATTGACTGCAAGAAGTGTATACACTGTACTTGTTTTACCTTTTACAGCTCTTCACAAATCTGGTGTTTCCTCCTTACTACTAGATTGGAGTAATTTTTAAAAGTATTCTATAATGGCAAAGTAAAATAATGGCTTCATTAGAAATGTACTGTAGTTTGCATATTAAAAAGATAAAAATGTATGCGCTCATTTGAGAAGAAAAGGTCAAGAACTTACTTGGGGTTGGTTAAGTGAAATGGAAAAAGAAAACAAGTATCTTGCTAACATTTGGGGGAATCTTTGAGGAAACTGGCTATGTGATCTAATGATGTATAAGGCTCTCCAATGTGAAAGCCCTCCAATAAGAGCTGAGTGCAGATAAATGCTTGGGATGAATATAATAATACATGCTCAAACTCTGATAAATTTAGTCAAATAATAAATGATAGACTGCACAAAAACTTTCTTCGATGGTGAAAACTTACAGAATATGTTCTTCAAAAAAAAAAACCCTTTGGCAGTAATAATAATCTATTTTATACGCTCATGCATTTGTGTTTTTCTCCATGACTTAAAGGAAAGGCATAATGACCACAAAAATTAAGCTTTGTATGATAGAAATAACTTCGGAAAAGGAAGGACAACATTATCACCTTTGAATGTAAAATTATTAAATTGCTTACAAGATAAAGAGAGTATTTTGTAGGCTTTACACACATTTGGAAAAGACATTAATTTTGCTGCTGAGCTTGCTGAACAAAACAAAAGAAAAGCAGTGGGAAAGATGGCCTTGTGTATTCTGCAGTAAGTCTGAATGGATTTTTTTTCCATATTGCTTAATTCATTTAAGTTACAAAGAGCAGATAAATAAGAACTCCTATACTGATCAGGGGTTATCACAAGGACCAATATAAATATAAAGTGTGGGAAGCATATATCAACAGGGGACCAGCCTGGGCTGCCAGTGTCTGGATGTGTCACCTAAGCACGTGAAAGCTGGTCTTGTCCTCTCTTCCTAGGTGGCAAACATCTTTTGCTCATTGTTCAAGCTCTCCATCATGGTGACAATTCTAGTGTTTTTTTTTTCTTTGTTGGCTTCCTCTGCTGCCATCACTAATGACCCCAAGTAAGGTCTTCCTATAAATTTCACAAGAGAATGTGTCTTATTGGTTGGTAAGTCAACATCTACTAAGCCACAGTCTATTTCTTTTATTGATGCATACTACTTTTATAGAACAAGGGACTCTGTTTTGGCATACCAGTGCATGCAGACGACCTAGTTTTATTATTTTCTTCCTCTCGCACAACAACGATGGCCTCTCTGGGCAGAGACAGGCTGGAAAAGCTGTGCCAGTATCCAGTGGAATTCAGGAGCTCAGTGTCTGGAATAAGTAGGTTTGAGATCCAAAGTGAAGAATTTATTATAAAAGTCTCAATTCCTTTATCTGTTAAGTGAAGATTCATCAAAACGTGTTTTGAATACTTCCATGCACAGTGTACTGCTTGGGCACTGAGGAAATCTCTTTCAATACAAGTGACAGCAATGGAGTCCTCAGGAAGTACATACTCTGATGTCAGAAAATGCACAAACTATTAATGGGTTGCAAAATCCAGAGTAAGAGAGAAGGACCAGGATCCGAGAGGGGCATTCCACATGTCAATGGGGTGATTATTTCCTTGAGAAGGTGAAAGTTGAGCAAAGACCACACCAGCAAGAGGAGCAGGGGCTGTGGACACAGGCGAGGTAATCGGCAGATTTACACATGCAGCCCCAAAGTTCTGGATTGTTCCAGGGTACTTTACTTTGCTTCTGGATGAAATAATTGATTTCCAAAAGATATGTTTATCATGTAAGGATGCTTCTTCTAGATTGGCGTACTAAGCGGACACTCTAGATCAGAACCTACTGGTCAACTACTCTTACACTACAAGGGTTTCAGTGATTCCCACCTCTCCACACGTACCCATGCCCACTTAGCCACATTAAAGTACCAAAAACCCTATTCTTTTCACTAGGCTCAAGACATATGTTTCCTGCTTTATGAAGTGTTTCCTGATATGTGATCTACCTATCACTTCCTAAAAATTTTGAATCAAGTATCTAATCATTAACTTTATAGCCTACATTAGGTACCTACTATGTGCTAGATATACACAATTTTTCTGGAGTGACAAACATAAGCAAAAATTTTACTCAATTGCAAAGTTTTTCCTTAGTTCAAATGTATGTTTTTCTTTTAATTTCAAAAGCAACAATCCTTAATCTTTCTTATTCTAATAAGGAACACTGAAAGTTAAAAATCATATATACTGATGGCATCATTTTCTCATTTGTGAATTGGATTTTAAAGTACCTTATAATACTAGCAAAAGAGTTCATGTAAAAAATCAATTTATTGACAACTTTGGCATATTACTTAAAAAGCATACAGATTTAGAACTGCAATATATTTTCTAATGTATTACATCAATGAACTAAGAAAACCAACTTGCAATATTATCAACACATGAAGAATAAACAAGCATATAAGTGAATAGTTAAATTAATTGACCATTTGTTATGAAGCAGACAATTGTCAGACTTGCTTTTATCAATTCATTTTAACCTACACAATCTTAAATGGTATGTACAATTATTTCCACTTATGTAACAGGACATGGAAGCACAGAAGTTTGAAGAACTCTTACACATTCTTATAGATAGTAAGTGGAAAAATCATGAACTAAAACTCAATAGACATGACATAGTTAACTTCAACTGTATTGCTTCTGTTGATAAAATTCAACAATAATTATTGATTTAGAAATTCAAAAAAATTAGGGAAAATAAATTTTACTTAATTTGAACAAGGTATATCCTAGCAATTGAAAGATTAACTTTAGCATACTGGAGGAATTTCTGTTAAATTCAGGAATGAGAAAGGATATATGGGATACTTTTTAATATTGACTTATTAATTCTATCTAATGTGCTAAAAGGAAAAAATATAGATGTACGTTGGAAAAAAAGAATCACAATATTTAGTTGAAAGTAATACAAAAATTGTATGGCTTAACAGATAATTTATGGACCAGCACTCAAAAATAGGATTACAATGCCAGAATAATAATCTTATATTGTCAAATTTATATTATAATTTTTCATTTCTTGCAAGTAATTGAATATGTTGTCTATTGTTTAGAATCATCTTATATAAAAATAAGCAACTCCACACATTCACAGTAGCATGGTTCATAATAGTTCAACTTCATAAGCAAATGTTGTAAATAATCTGCAAAGACTTCAAAACTTATTAATTCATAAAATGCCTTTGTTGTAATCATGTCATTTCACACATGTTGAGCATACTGCTGTCTTTAATAGCTGTTTATATATCAGTTCGATTCCATTTTTCTAACATGAACACTATTTTTATACCCATATGTATAAGCATACACATATCTGTGTGGCATAATGTTCTGATTAATTGTAAGTAGGCACACCAAAATTTTTCTGTGGTTATACCTGTGTGGTTGTGGGATCCAGAGGGACTCCTGGGGAAGATTGAAAGACTCAAGCCCTTTCTGGAAATAGGAAATGCAGGCTCTGTGGGGCTCTGAGAGGCAAGCAGGCTCCAGGCAGCTCTGTGGTTTAGAGCTGACAGTCCGCTTCTGACACCTGGCTCTGTGCAGGCGACACTGCCCTCCTAGTGAGGTTGCCATGCCCACCTCAATTCCCCCACTAGCCCACAAGACCAAACCCCTAGCAACAAGCCCAATATCCAATCAACGAAGTGTC
>RJWT010050381.1:0-10873 GCA_004365215.1 Cuniculus paca | reverse complement strand
TTTTTCTCTCTGGACTGGCAGGGAACAGATCCCATGGGGGCAGCAAGAATTGGTACTAGAGACAGGCACGAACTAAATAGTCTCTGTTAAGGTACTTTCTGCTTAGTAAATTCCTGCTGACCAGTATCAGTCTCCATGCAGGCCAGGCCCAGAGAAGGCAGCATATACAGAGGCCTCTGAGTTAATCTCACTGTCTACCTGCTAAAAGAACTTATACTTCTCTGGCCATTAACTAGGTGATCGCTAAACTCTGACAGAATAGGACTTAAGTGTAGCTCATACCTTCCATTTTCTTTTAAGGCTTTGGCTCTACCCCTTCACCAGTCATATAACCTGAGTTACATTATTTAATCTCTCAGTGTCCAGATCTATTAAATGGGGTGAGAGTGTCTACCTCACTAGATTAGCAAAGGATTAAGTGACAACGTGAAATAGTTCCACTCCCCAAAATCAATAGGTGTTACCTTGGTGTTGGTAGCATTAACAACAATTATATACTGCTAACTTAAAAATTCCAACTATACATAGGCAATCACTTGGGATATTCATTTTCCCTTTTTTCTTTTACTCTTTTACTGCGGAATTTGTACTCAAAGCAAAATTTTTCTCAAAGCAAAATTTAATTCTTGAGAAAAGGCTAATGGCAGGAACTGGCACACTTCCCTCACAGCAGACAGGCCAAGGAGAAGGGCTCTGGTATAAACAAGCTGGATCCCAGATCTGTCACTGCCTCTTGACAAAAGGCAAAACCCATTCAACGATATATGACAGAACACAACTGGTCCCCACTCAACCTCACATTTCTGTCCCTGGAAATGTGGACCGAAGTTTATCTGTGTTCTTCACATCAGTGAAAACACATCATAGTAGTCACAGGCCCACAGCCAGCCGCCATGTTTAACCAGCACAATGGGGCATGGCAGGTGCAGGAACTGGGGCTCTAATTCAGGCTCTGCTACCAGCTTACTTTGCTGGCCTCGCACTCTGTAAAGCAAGGTGACACTATTGATACTGAGCCCATCTGATGCCCAGGTGTTGTGATGATAAAACAAGGCAGCAGCTTGCAAGTGAACCAAGTGGACCAGGTGCTCAGAAACAGGTGTCTTAGGAGCCTGGGGTTTCAGTCCCCACCCCGCCATTCACTCCTTTGACTTTAGGTAAGTTATCCTTCTGAGGCTTGGTTTCTTGGTCTAATAAGGATACCAACAAGGTGGTCTTCAAAGTCCTTCCCAATTCTAAAAGATAAATAATATCCCAGCAGATCCGGGAAAACCCGAGCTTTGGCATGCCAGTGCAGGACCAAGCAGCCCACCACTCCTCACTTCGAGTACAACTCATTCCTGTGTGGCCAGAGATTCTGACTGTCCTTCAAGAGTAAAGTGGTATCTGGCCATCCCCTCCATGCTTGCAGAGCTGCCCTCTCCCGGCCCCAAGTCTGCTTCCACAGGGCCCTGGACACAGAGTCCAGGCAGTGGGCCACCAACAGACCGCACTTCTTTTCTCCAAGCCAGTGGGAAAGGGTCCCCAGGTGTTGGTGTGAGGACCTGGCAGGACCTCGGATTTCCTTACCACCTCATCTTCATCCTCCTCCTCGGGTTGCGCTTTGGGCCTCGGAAGTTTCAAAGATGCTCCTTGAAACAGTTCCTCCTCTTCATCCCCAGAACTACTGAAGGAAAATCAAGTCATACACAATGTTACTGCCCCTGCTGCAGACCACAGGGCTTAGCAGCTATGAGGGTCACCCGCCCTGGGATAAGGATCGCTCAGGAACCTCCCACCTCCGTGCCAGTGGCTGTTCCCACATCCTGCAATGGGCCTTTTCACAGGCTATAGCCAGAGCGGTCCTCTAAGGTTAAAAACCAGTCCAGACTCTTCTGCTCGAATCCCCTCAACAGCTTCTCACTGTACTTACATCAAATCCAAACTTTGAACAGTGACACAGCCTCATGAATTCTGCCCTCCTTGGTTTTCTGACTTCATCTTAACACCATTCACCTACTTACTGTACCTTTTTTTTTTTTTTTAGTTCACTGAGTGTAACATGTTCCTACCAAAGGGCCTTTGCATATGGTTTTCCTTCTGCAGTTTCTTCTTTCTGCTTTTGGTATAGATGGCTCTTTTCCAGCCTCAGGTCTCAGTTTAGATGTTACACTCTCAAAATCCTTTCCTAACCATTTTATCTAATTTAGAACATGACACTCTAGTCTCTATTACAGTACCTGTTTCTTTTAGCACCTACCCTACTTCTCTAATACATAAGTCTTCCCCACTTGGTTGTAAGTTTTTAGTTAATTAATTAATTTTTGTTTTGAGATAAGATCTCACTTAGTTCAGACTAGCCTTGGATTCACCAGGTTGGCTTCAAACTCATGGTGATCCTCCTGCCTCAGCCTCCCAAGTACTGGGATTATAGGAATGCACCACCATGCCCAGCTGAACTGTAAGCTTTTAAAACTCATAAACCACATCTGCCCTCCATACCACACCATCAGCACAGCTACCACAGAGCCCTGTACATAATAGGTGTTGTGAAATAAATACATGAATGAATGAATGAGTAACCTAGTCAGTATCTAAGTGATGAATCACCAGTATTGGACAAAATCGAGACAACTCCCACACATAGTCACTGACACTGTATTTAGAGGAACACACCTGGAATGCTGAGAGTGGCGGTTAGGTCTCAGGGTGGCCTCTACAGTCGCAGTACTGGCCTCTGTGTTTGATGGTGCTTCAGAGGAACCTGCGGAGCTAGTGACAGTCTCATCTCCTTTGAGTTCTGGGGGTTGGGGCTCTCTCCCTGGGCTTTCAGGCTCCAAGGCTGGTGGGTCCCCCTTCTCTGGGTCTGGAGTCAGGGACAGTGTCCTGGAGTTTTCTTGTAGAGGGCCATCTGGGGCTATTTCCCCAACATGCACCTGTCCCAGTGGGTTGTCAAGCCTGGCTGCCATTGGGGAGTCAGCAAGCGTCTCCTCATACTCATAGTCCATGGTCACAGGACCTGGAGGCTTAGGGGGAATTGAAGTTGGGGGGCATGGAAATCTGTGGGCTGGGATGCAAGCTGCTTCAGGTGGGAGGGAACCATTTGTAACCTCCAGGAGCACCTCTGCTTCTGAGGATGCCCCTTCCCTTCTCTGTACTCCATCCTGGGGCATGGCAAGCACCTGTGGTGGGGACGAGACATCTTCCTCGACTACCTGCTCCAAAGGCACCACTGGGGCGTCCTGTCTCTCCCTACCCAGGGGTTCTAGAGATAGCTCAGCACTGGCAGAGTCTGACTGCTCCGGGGATGGTCTATGAGGCTGCTCTTCTTCCTCACTACCGCTCTCTTCCTGTTCTTGTTCCTGCTGGTTCAACAGCTGCAAAGTCACCATCTGTTTAAAAGCCAAGCAGGAAGAGATGGTTACTGAAAGATGGCAAGCCATGCTAGCTCCTCAATCCTCATTAACACAGCTCTCTGCTAGTTAAAATGACTGTGCTTCTCCTTGTCTGAAGAGGCTGACATATCTGGTCAGGAAAAAGTCATTCCAAGAAAAACCAATTCTGATGAATAGCCTAATGTTCTTACTTGCGATCCCTTGCAGGGTACTTAAAACAATCAAATACCCATTCCAATGAAACAGTCAGCAGCTAGCTGGCTATATACCTTGATTGTACTCATGATAGTCCCCAGAATGGTCCTGCCATCGTAAGATTCCTCCAGATCAAACTCTCCCCGCAATGACTGGAACACCTGGTTCATGATCTTCTTGACCTGTGTGATGATCAAAAACGTGTTGTCACGATCAACTCATTAAGAGATGCACTGAAATTCCAGAGGGGTTTGGAAGGCTAAACTGATGCTATCTTAGCATTCTACCCAGCTCATCACGAAAGGAGATGATACTAAGAGCTGTCACTGTGGAGACGAAAATATCAAATAACAAGCACACACTGACAAGAGGGTCACAAGAGTTCCCTATCAAGGGCAGGCGAGCTGTGCTATGTGTGGCCAAGACTGTTAAAGACCATTTATTGATACCTCCTTCCCACCAATGAGAGTTGTCAGGAGTGACAAGGATTAGTGGGCGCTGGATGCTGGGCATGTCACTCTCTATTCTCCTGTTATTCAAAGACATTTCCTGTATCTGTCAAAAGCTTGCAAGAATAGCGCCCTTTTTGGAATTGACAGAGTTAAAGGTTCTAAAAGTTTAACTTTTTTTAAAGGTTTAATTTTTAAGTTTGCCACAAAACATATTGGGCACATGCTTTATGAATGCCTGACATGCACATTCCACCCCTTGATGTGATACAGTTTACTGGTTCTTCAAAATATACTACTAGCTCACCTTCTCTGAGGGGTCAGCAGCCGTGACCTCAGACCTCTGGGATTTGCTCTTCTCTAGTTCCTTGATGTGCTGTTCATTTTGTTCCGTGAGGGTTGTGACTTGGGCTTGGAGGTCTAAACACTGCAAAACAAACAGACTGTGGCTGTGGGCTCAGGAATCTGGACTACTACATAAAGGTCAGGAAATCCAAGTGGAGGAGAATCATCCTAAGCATCAAGCCACAAACTCACATAGGTCTGCTGGGACCACCTCCTCAGCTCCTACCCTAGACCATGGATGAAGAGCAGTCTATTTCCTCATCATTGAACTCAAGAAGAGGGGATAGGTAAGAACTAAAGTCACATACACATAAACAGTCAACATTAGCAGCAACCCATTTACCTCCAAGATGGCTTCAAAGATCTCTGAATTAAAGGTTTTTGAATGGATACTTTAAAGAAAGGTGCTGACCTCCAGATATGAGACTTTCATACCATGACCCTGAGCCACCTTCTACCTCTCCCCTTTTCATACATGAAGGCTTGATCCTATCTCAATGCCTTTGCACAGGATGTTCAGACTCCACATCTACTTATCACAGTCACTTGTCCTTGGCTTTGCTTAAGAGCCACCTCCTTTGGGAAGCCTTCCCAATTCCCTTAGGCACTTCCTCTTCTAGGACCCACAGCACTGAATGCAAATCTTTGTTTTCCTTTCTTAACTGTGGGATTCTGGAAGACAGAGTTCTTTTTGTATCCTTTCTCTGGCACAGTGGCTGGAACACAACTGACACTTGATACATATTTGTTTAATAAATAAACGATCGAAAAAAAGGAAAGACTTGTTCCTAAACACTAGTGCTGTTTTTAATTTTTTCCAGGTCACTGATCTGTCACTCCACAAGAGTATATATAAAAGATAACTGACAAACTGAATAGTGACACAAGTGTGTTTTTGTTTTCAAGCTATTAACACATCTGGGATCAAATGAGTCTACAGGACTTGAGCACCCTGCTGGCCTCCAGTCAAGCGGGCTGCTTAAACTGCCTGGCCCTGGGAAATCAGCTACCTTTTCCTGAAGGGATGTCAGCTTCTGCTGGTGGGCATCCCTCTCCGCGCACACCTCCTGGAAATGCTGCAGGTGCTCATCCTTGGCAGAGGCCAACAGATGCTCGCACTTTGCTTCCCAGTGGGTCTGTAGCTCAGACTGCACTAGAGACAACTGTGAAGAAAAAACAGAGGCCACAATCTAGGGGGTCCTGTTGTGCTGAAGGGAGCCCATTGTTTATCAGGCAAAAGAATATGTGAATCGTTTGATTTAATCAAGAAACAACAGTCTGAAGGACTTTAATTACTTTTCATAAGTAACTGTACTTTTTAAATAAGGAAAGTATCACTGGTTGTTAGGACTTCAAAAGTTGCTCCAACCAGATATAAAGGTGTCACTGTTCAGATAAGTCCCCAGAAGGCAAGGCCATAATGTGATCCTCACTTGTCAGTGTCTGCACCCTAAACTCTTACCACACCAGAAACATTTTTTTTCTTGCCAAAATTCCCAGAGGTGATAAACTGAGGGCACCAGTGCCCTCTAACTTTATATGTAAAGGTTTTAAAGGTACAATGAGAAAGACTGTTTCAAGAAGAACTGGACATCCAGCTGTGCCCTGCCACTGTCCATAATTTCTGATTTTTGGGGGCTGTTTTCAGTCTTACCTGATTACTGATTACCTAAATGAATTCCTCCTTTTCAAAGTTGAGGATATACCTAGAGGTCATCTAGCCACTGAGGACTTCACATGGTTAGAATTTTTAAGAGATTTTTTTTCATGTTTTACTTATATAATTAGATATTAAAAAACTAATCTTTAAAGGAAAAAAATTCATTTGATTCCTGCTCTCCTGCATATATTTGGATAACTTTTTCAACCTTTCTCCAAAGTGAAGAATATCAACTGTAAGAAATGACACTAAAGGACAAGGAAGAAACTAGAAGTTTTTTCAAGTCCTTCATACCTTTTACTCCTAGAGAGCTTCACTTTCCCATTACCTGCTCTGCAGCTGCTTGGTCTGTGGACACGCGAGTCTTTTTCAAGAGCTGTCGAAGTTTGTCCAGTTCCTCCTGGTATGACTTGCGGAGCTCATCCATCTCCTCCTCAGCCTGGCAGCGCTCTTGAGCTGACTTCTTTTTCCTTTCTGAGAGGTTCTTAGGAATAAGAGAACCACTATCAGCTCTAGCTGGTTACCAGAAGATAAGTGGGGATGGTGGTAGTTAATTAGATGAGTCTGTACTCCATTTTGGAAATTATGGTATATTTGACATTCTTAGCAATGAGTAAGAAAAATGTGTTTAAAAAAAAGGTAAATAAGGACTTTAATACTCTATGAAGAGCTAGAGAACGCCCTGTTGTTGGTGAGAGCACTGGGAAGCTGATACTTTCACAACTTGCTAGCAGGAAAACAAATGGACATACTCTCTTGGGATAGCAATCTTGTGAAAACCTTTTAAAAATATACACATCCAGAAATTTGACAAATTGTAATTTACTTTAAGAAAGCAGTAAGTCATGTTCATAAAGATTAGGCTGTAAGGATAGTCACTGAAAACAGTAAAACTGTTTCAGGTGAAACTGAAAACAGTCCCCCAAAACCCAGAAAAAAAAATGGTTTAAGTAAAACTGAAACTGATAAAATCATAGAAGAAACTAAATATAGACCAAGATTTCTCCTAAGAAGGCACTAGGTTTTGTTACCGTTTGAACTCTCAGGAACACTCTGTTCTTTTCATATTTAAATTGCTCTAGACACAGAAAAAGATAGAAATGTTCTCATTTTGTTCTACAGAGCTAATTATCCTTCAACCAACAAAGATGAGATAGACTACAAAGTTAGAAAACAGGAAACTGCCTATCACAAAAGCGGAGTTCAAGACAAAGTGACTGCTGGGTGTGCTGGTGCATGCCTATAATCTCAGTTCTCTAGAAGGCTGAGGCAAAAGGATTACAAATTTGAGCCCAACCTGGGCAATTTAGTGATTTACCAAGACCATGTCTGAAGATGCAAATAAAAACAAAGTCAGGGATGTAGCTTGGTACAAAAGCCATGAATTCAACTCCCAGTACTGCAAAAACTACAATGAAAAAGAGCCAAAAGGAAATATATTTGCAATGCCTATGACTCAGAGGATTGACACCCTTAGCAGGATTTGTCAATCAAATTTACCAACAGAAAAGAGGGTAAAGGACACTGAAAGAATTCACAGTAGAAAAACAAGTACACATTAAATACATGAAAGATTCTAATAAAAATACATACTGAAAGAAGATATTACAGGGCTGGGAATTTAGCTCAGTGGCACAAGCACCTGCCTGGCAAGCCCAAGGTCATGAGTTTGATCCTCAGTATCAAAACCAAACCAAACCAAACCAAACCAAACCAAACCAAACCAAACCAAACCAAACCAAACAAGATATTACATTCCACCTGTGAAGCCAATAAAGGTTAGAAAAGGTGATGTACGTACAGAGAATGAGCTTATTCTCACAGCTGGAAGTGTAAGTATCATGTTTTTCTTTTTTTATTTTCTTTGCAGCACCGGGGACTGAACTCACTACCTTGCACTTGCCAGGCAGGCACTTAGATCACTGAGCTAGATCCCCGGCCCTTGTATTTTTGAGACAGGGACTCTCTATGCTGTTCAGGCTGGCCTTGAGCTCACTTTGTTGCTCAGACTGGTCTGGAACTCACAAGGATCCTCCTGTCTCAGCCTCCCGAGGGCTGGGATTACAGGTGTGAGCCACCACGCCCAGCAGCATGTTCTTCTTTGAGAATTATCTGGCAATACTGATGAAAAAATTTTGGATGCATAGCATTCCCACTGATCCTATGATTCTAGTTCAAGCAATCTATCCTTTGAGAATGCTCAAATTCACTAAAATAGTATAAGGATGATCACAGCAGCTTGAAGCAATAAAAAGGTAGAGATACAGATATGTACTGAGGGCTAGGCGTGGTGGTGCATGCCTATAAGCCCAAAAGGACTTAAATTAGAGGCCAGCTTGGGCTACATAAGTCAGTTCAAGGCCAGCCTGCACTACATATCAAAGCCCTGTGTGGAACAAACAAACAAACAGTACTGCCAGGGATATAGCTCAGTAGCACAGTGCCTGCCTGGCAAGCTCAAGGTTATGACTTTGATTCCCCGTACCAAGAAAAAAAAAAGTGCTGCTAAATAAATAATTAAATTATGGTACAGCCTCATTATTATGCAAGGACTACAAAAAAATGAGGTTGGGCCATGGATCTGTGCTTTGCCTTGTGTGTTCAATCCCCAGCCCTGCCCTACCCCCAAAATCTCATTCTTACGTAAAACAGATGTCCACAAAACATGAGCCCATTATTGTTTAAGAAGGTTATCAGCACCAGGGACATAGCTCAGCGACACAAGCACCTGCCTGGTAAGCACAAGGTTGTGAGTTTGATACCAGTACCAAAAAAAAAAAAAAAAAGTTATGTATATGTATGCATCAATGAGTATGTATATTTTATGTATACACAAAACAATCTGGAAGGATCACACATTTCAGCTTTATAGTTGTTATCTTCTAACTCAAAGAGAGCTGGGACAAAGAATTTTTTATTTTATAATTTTCTGTATTATTTATACTTCTTTTAATGGGTACGTACTACTGTAATTTTTTTTTTTTTGTCTTTTTGAGACAGGGTCTCACTATGCAGTTCAGGCTGGCCTTGAGCTCACTTTGTAGCCCAGGTTTGTCTCAAACTTGCAATGATCCTCCTGCCTCAGCCTCCCGAGTGCTGGGATTACAGGCCTGTGCTACCACACCTGGCTGTACTGTAATTTTTAAAGGAAAATAAAAAGGTTTATTAAATAGTTAATGCTGGCTACTTGGGTCCAAGAGAAAAACTTGGCTTGTGGAACCTACCTTTTCCAGGGACTCCTTCTCAGCTCGAAGATCTGACAGTTCTTCCTCCAGAGTTGTCACCTTGAGTTCCAGCTGCCTCCGGCCCTGCTTTTCATTTTTGAATTTGCACTGTGCTTGCTCAGAGGCTTCCTGAAGCTCTGGGAGAGAAGAGCGAAGAGACTCATGGCAGAACTAGAGCAGCAGGGGGCAATGTGGCATCCAGCAGCTCTTCCAAAGCTGCATGCGTCAGTCTGCCCATCCTACCACACAAGCATCCAGCTCTCGCCTCTTTCAGCCATCCCTTCCTGGGCATACATGTTCTAATAAGCAGTAAGTTGCCCCCTACCAACCCATATTTACCACACAGAGAGTCATCTCTAACGTATGTGTCACTTTCTACACATGCAAAATGAAAAGAAACATTCCAAGGAGTCAGAGACTACTTTCAAAACTGATCACTCTTGCAATTTCATTTCCTTCACCATCTTACCACACCAAACGGGCCTTGGTTTAGTATTAGTCCTGGTCCTCTCTCACTGCCTAGGAAAGATAGTCTCAATTTGCTTGGTAGCTAGAGTGATAGCCAGCTCTGATATCACTCTAGTCATACCTGTGCTTTCTGCATTGGTTTCAATATAGCAATACAGCAAGGGCCTGAGTGCCAAAGAGTTGCAACCTATTTTCTAGGAAGGAGGAAACTACAACAGCAAGCACCTTTTCCTCAAACAGCCACTGAGTCAAGAGTTAGATGAACACATTAACTCTTCCAGACATATGAGGCCAGTCATAGGTATCAAAGATGTTCACGTAAGACTTCCTCAATAAAAGGGGAATGGTGGCAACTGATCAACTCTAAATGAATACAGTCAATGCTTTTGTTGCCCTTTATGCAAAATAATCACATAGGCTTTCGACTAGTCCACTTGATTGTTGGCTCAGTCCTTCATAAACTTCAGAAGCATTACATCAAAGGGACTGAGAGGAAGGAGAGTTAAATTCCTTAAGTTTAGATGGAATGATACCATCTTCCCCACCATGGACATACCAGAGAGCTCTGCCTGCAGTTTGATGAGCTGGCCCCTGAGAAGATCTGTCTCCTTCAGGCTTTCTGTAAGCTGCATCTGCAGCTCTGTTTCCTTCTTTTGGTGAGCAGTCATTTTCAGCTGCAGGCGGGAGACCTGTGCAGTCGCTGCTGCTAGTTCTTCTGTCACCTTCGCCTGAGCAGAAACAAACGATGATATCACTTTAAACATTGGAGTTCTTTGTCTCTAAGTGGTGACTTAATCTCACAAGACCCTAGGCTGACTGATTTGATAGATGGGAAGCGAGCTAAGACTACCCTTAAAATTATATAAAGTTTCTGACCCCATTCTCATGCCGAAAATTTGTCCTTAAGAAATATTACAAAAGATTATAAAATTTTGTTACAAGGATGTTAAATACTGCATCATTTGAAGTCACAAAAAACAAAAAAGGAAAACTACCATAAAATGCTAAAAAAATTCTGACACATCCATCCTGTATGCAGCTATTAGAAATGGTGTTTAAGGACAGAAGTGGTGGCACATCCCTGTAATCCCAGGCAGGAGGACTGTCACAGGTTTGAGGCCAGTCTGGGGTACACAGTGAGTTCAACACCAGCCTGAA
>RJWT010050380.1:0-10868 GCA_004365215.1 Cuniculus paca | reverse complement strand
TTTGCACACCACGGAACCAGAGGCCTTCATCAAAGGAGACAACAATTGCTACAATAAAAAAGGCTCATAATAGTCCCATTTACCTCCTGGTCCATGATGCTAAAATTGTCCCTCAATTTAAGAGATTTGGAAATTAATGAATACCATCCTAGGATTTCAAAGGTATTTATATTTAAGATTTCATTAAATTGCATAAAGGTCTGATATTGAAAAGTACAAACATTGTCTTCATTTTACAGGCTCTTGAATTTTTTGAGGTTGTTTGCTTCCAAGAAAACAACCAATCTGTGACCAAGATGTAATTAAGACCCACAATTTCTAATTCCTAGGCTTTGACTCCAACCTTTGAAAATGCTTCAATTCAATGAAGCTAATGGCACTTGGGTCTCTGGAATTAGATCCTGTTATCAATGACTTCCACATGGAAAGATCATTCCAAAATGTGTAATTAACCAAGAAAATGCAAATAAACCAATTTGTACCTGCTATTTAGAGGTAAGACACAGAAATGGCTTGAGTCATTATTTGAAAATGTAACCCTTTTCTGCTTCCAGTGCAGCCCATGTTATCCAGTTGTTTGCATATTTCTTTCAAAAATTACATTACCAGTGAAATATTTTAGATCACTTATGATTCACTTATCAATGTAGAGTCTGAAATGGAGAAATACATGGACATAATGGGAAGAAAATCCTTCTTTTATGACCTTTAGCAATTTGATTCAATACACATAAGGCTGTGTGCTAAGTAGAGTGAAAGTCAAGCTCTCAGGCTAGCACAGCTGGAAAAATAGTAACACTTGGCCAGTGTTAGAATGAACCTAGCAAAATGGGTAAATGCTCATATATACCTTGTAAAAAGCAGGCAGTAATCAGCATAGTAACACAAGGGCATAGTCCAGAAAGACCTCCTAGAGGAAGAAATATTTAAGCTGGACCTGGACACTTCTTTCAAGTGACAGAGGCTCAATTCAAAATAATTTAAGAGAAAAAAAAAACAGATAACTGGTTGATACTGTTAGAACAGATCTAGGACACCAAAGTTCTCCCGGTCTCTGGCTCTCTTATCATCCTGGTCATCAACATGGTGACCTCATTGCATTCTACCATGTGGGGGCTTCCTCTTTGGTTGGAAAGCATGGTCACTGGCAGCTTTGGGCCAACATCACCCCAAATTAATGACACAGGGAAAAAGACTTTCTCTTCTCTACCTTCAATACAGGAAAGATCCCAATTGGTCAATGCTGGGTTACTTGCTCATCCTTAGATAAATCATTGTGGTCAGAAACACTAACTTGTCAAGTCCTGAGTCACGGCTGTGATTGGCAAGGCTTCCTGAAGCAGAGCTGCAGCGAGAGAAAAGCAGGTTGTCAGAAGGAGGAAGGGTTCTGAATAAAACAACAGAATGAATTATGTCACAGTCTGGAAGACAGATCAGCCACATTTAAGGGGCACAGACAAAATGGTTATTCTAAACAAAAAGAGAAATTTGGGCAAAGGCAAAATAAGAATAACTCAGTGTGCATCGGAGAATGGATAGTATTGGTGAGACACAACAGGAAAGAATGGAGGGTTGACTGAGGTCAGAGAGATGTGCATTTTTGAGTTCCTATGAAGTTAGTACTATGTTCTCAAAGACCCAAAGTGTACTACACATACATACACTAGAGATTGGATCCAGGGCCTTCGCACTGAACTCCATCTCCAACCCAGTTTTTATTTTTTATTTTGAGACAGTCTTGCTAAATTTTCCAGACTGGGCTTAAACTTGCAATCTTCCTGCCTCAGCCTCCCAGAGTACCAGGATTATAGACATGCACCACAACACCTAGATACATGTATTCTGTATTTTAGAGAGAGAATTATGACTACATCATAGAAGATATACTCTACAGAAATGTGACAGACAGGGAGTTAGGTAGGAAAAGTATGGTGGGTATGTCATTTTTGTCTGAAAGTATTTATTTCTTAGGGAGAACCTCACTGAATGAGATCCTGGTGGGAATGTAAACCACCACAATCATAATGCTCTATCAGTGCTAATAGTGGACCACAGTGATTGGCTCATGGGTAAGCACATGACTCATCAGAACCAACTGACTGCTTTTCTAATGTGTAACCCATGGAGTCTTTCAGATAGCATACTCTTAAGTATGTGGACTGAGTTCCTAGTAGTCATCCTGCCATTACAGAGAAAGACTCTATGTAAAAATAAAGGAAACTCTGTTGTGTTATGATAGGTGCTAGATGTTCAGTTGGTACAGAGACACTAAGGACTTGCTTATTAGACCAGTGCATCCAGTGCTGTATTTGAAATGGTGAAAAAAACAAAGTCACATTTTCATTTTTTCTCAAATATATACTATATTTTTGTGAATTAAAAACATCTTCTGAATTTTTTGTTTTCTAGGAACTCTAAAACAGTTTTCTGGGAATACAGGGAACATTTGAGATATTGATATAAGCTAAAGGATCAATTTGTCATTATCCATTAAGAGATAAAAAGATGTGAGTAACTTTTGATTTTAGGAAGCCCACTTCTAGGAATTTATCCTAAGGAAAAAGTAAAAGACTAATGTTCCATAAAAACATGTTCATTACCACAGCACTTTTTATGGTGAAAAAACAAAAATAACCTAAATGTTCTTCAATAAGGAAATGGCTCAGCAAATTATAGTATAGTAGATGATTATCCAGTCAGTAAAATCATGTTTTCAAAGGCTGTATTATATGCAACCTAATTTTAAATAAATGTTGGAGCCCAATTATACACACATAATCTAACAATATTGTGAAATGAACAGATAAAAAGATCAGAAGTAAATACAAATATCTCATGCTACCCCAACTCCATTTCAGTTCCTGAATTCAGGTAACAAAAATTTGGAGTTAGAAATATCTGTGTATTAAAATGGTAAGTATATTAAAACAATGTCTTGGAGTAGAAAAATGACATTATTTTTATTTTCTTTTATAAATTATGCACATTTGCTAAATTAAAATACTTTATAATTTAAAAGTTACTAAGACACAAATATTTTTATTTTTTATTGAGAAGGTCTGAAAAGAATTTTCCTTTTTAACTTGGGGTTTTTGGGAAAAACAAGAGTTTAGCTGAATCCCTGTGATTCCATAGCATTTTAAGTCTCAGTTTAAGGTGCTTTTCTTCTTTTGCTCTCAGATAGCTTCAGAATACCCCAAACCAAAAAAACAAAGCACCAAGTAATCTCTCAGTGCTCCAACCGTTTGTCATTTAGTCTTCTGTCTTTTGGTCCACACATTGGTGCATCACCAAGAACTACACCTCTTCCCTTCCTGATCGTTTTTGAGTCTCTTCACTTCTTGCTTCTGCTGCAACGCCAGCTCAGTTCTTCTGGATGACTTCATAATTGTTAACTCATCTGCATGCTCTCAGCCTTGATGCCTCCTCTTTGGGTCAGGTGGCAAGGAGAGTGATAATCCTGAAGTGCAAACAAAGGAAAAACATTCAGGAGCTTTCCATGCCCACGTTCAGTGAATAAGTCCTTATCACAGTACATGAGAGCCTCATCCGAGCTGCTTCAGCCTTGTAGCTTCTGCTTCTTTCTCCTATTCTACACCCAGTACATGGAAGCAGCTGCATCAATCCCCTAGATGTGGCCATGCCCTCACTTACCACTTGGTGAGTGACTGTATCCACAGTGCTAGTCTTTCTTCCCTTATGTATCAGAGCTCACTATAGGAACAGATTTTATACATATATAGTTTACAAAGTAGGCTTATAATGGCAGCCTGCAGAGTCAAGTGTGGAAGAAGACAAAAGGGCCACTTTCATGCTAGAGATCCAAATGATCCAGTCAAAAGTCGAAGGGCTGGAGCTCACTGCAAAGTTTTGTGAGACTCTCTATCAGGGAGCTAAAAGTTCTGCGCTGGAAGTGTCTTTGCTGCAAGCCTGGAGACCAGCATCCAAAGGCAATGGCAGAGACTGGAGCTTCTTCAAAGAGCCAGAAGCAAAATTTCCTTCTCCTTTCCCTTTTTATTCCATCCAGGATGCAAACCTATTGTTTGGCACTGCCCACACTCAGGGTGGGTCTTCCCTGTTCAATGAGTCCATCATCCAGACACACTCAGAACTATGACAAACCAATCAGTTGACTCTTTCTTTCTCTCTCTTTTTCTTTTTCTTTCTTTCTTTCTTTCTTTCTTTCTTTCTTTCTTTCTTTCTTTCTTTCTTCTTTCTTTCTTTCTTTCTTTCTTTCTTTTCTCTCTCTCTCTCTCTCTCTCTCTCTCTCTCTCTCTCTCTCTCTCTTTTTCTTTCTTTCTTTTTTGTACCAGGGATCAAACTCACAACCTCATGCTTACCAGGCAAGTGCTTGAGCCACTTTGCTAAATCCCTGACCCAGTTGAGTGTTTCTTATTCAAGTTGACACAGTTAACTATCACATTTCCCTCTACGTCTAACAGTATCTGGCATCTGATTGTCCATCAAGTCTTAGCATGGATACCTCTTTCCCAAGGAAGGTTTTCCAGACTCCTGTATCTATGTATAGCATCCCACCTGCATCCAATTACAGGCACTCATAGTATATTTAAGCATCATGAAATATGCTATGACAAGATATGATATGGACTACGTTGTGATACACTTCACCATACCTCTTGGGGGTTTTTTCCTCCCTATGTTTATTTACTTCTTTATGTTTTGTTTTATTGGTTTTTGGTCTCCTCAAAACTAAACTGTAAGCTCATCAAGGAGACGTGCTCTATCTTAATTCTTTCTATAGCTTTGATAGCTAGTACAGTGCCTGATGCATAACAGGGGCTCAGCCATATCATGGAACTATTAACTGAGTCAAATGAAAGAAAATATCTCAAGTACTAATAAAGATGGCTTTTGTTTTATCCAATAGTCCCTGCTGGAGGTTGAGCACTATTCCACCACTGGCACAGATGAAAGATAGCCACAATTTCACCTTCAGCATGGAAGATCAACACACTTTTTTAAAAAATTATTTTAACCATTTCAAAGTATATAGTTAAATGGCATTAAGTACATTCACAGTGTTATACAACTATCATCACTACCCATCTCCAAAGTTTTTCATCTTTCCAAACTGAAACTCTCCCTCTAGCTGCTAGCAACTATCATCTATTTTCTGTCTCTATCAACCTGCCTATCCTAGGTACCATACATAAATGAAATCACAGTATTCATCTTTTTGTGATCAACTATTTTGCTTCATAATGAAATCATGGTTCAATCATATGATAGCATGTGTCAGAATTTCCTTCCTTTGTTCCCTTTTTTAAAATTGATTACACAGATTAATGGATCCCCTTTGGCAGATATGTGCATGCAGATAACATACTTTGATCATCTTCACCACACCCTCATCACTCCCTTCTACTATCCTTTCTCCTGTTTTGGGAAGAAGTGTATTTTATATTTTGCTCACATCCACCTCCCCAATTATCTGCCTTATCCCCCCTTTTATTAACTTTCTCTTGTCTTATTGTAGTCTTCCTTAAACCTTACCATCTTTATAAGAGTTCATGTATTAGGTAGAACATGTGATTTTTGGTTTTTTTTTCTTCAGTGTGACTTATTTTCTCAAGATGATGGTCTCCAGATTTATCCATTTTTCTGCAAACCATAGAATTTCATTCTTACTTAAGGCTAAATAATACTCCATTGTGTATATATACCATATTTTCTTTACCCATTCATCTGTTGGTAGGTACTTATACTGGTTCCATGTCTTGACTACACAATAAATGCTGGTGAGGATGTAGAGGTTGGAGAGGAAGGAAATTTTCTACACTGCTGGTAGAAACATAAATTAGTACAGCCACCACGGAAATCAGAATGGAGGTTCCTCAAAATCTAAAAGTAGTGTTACCAATTGATTCAGCTATACCACTTCTTGGAATATACCTAAAGGAATTTTAACACTATATTATAGTAGAATACTATAAGGATACCAGCATACCCATGTTTATTACAGCAGCAAACTGTTATATAAAGCAGAATATATAAACTACATGCCAATAAAAGTTTCTAGCAATACTTAAAAATACTACTTTTTGTTTTTAATTCAAATGATAATCTTTATATCATCTTTACCAGAATCTGGAGTCATCTTGGTTTTGGGCCACATAGTTTCCCTAATTTTGTTCACTGTCATTGGATTGTAGAGGATATGGTACTCCACTGCTGCTGGTCAAAAAGACATTCTTCAGAATGAGATGCCTATGGTATTTGTTGTGGAAAGCAAGGTTCTGGACTCAGTAATTTCGGGAAGTGGGACTTATTTATGGTATGCCTTTAAAGAGGTACAGTGTACATAAACGAGAAAAATGTGTTAGTTTAACGTTTTTAAAGCCTAAGTTACCAAATCTGTTTAAGCTCGAAATTCAAGTGTTCCATTTTAGAAACTGCTGACATAAAAATGGAGGATAGCATGAAAGGTCTGGGGACAAGCCCCCAGTACTGTCTACAGCATCCCCTACAAGTCATCTTACATCCACAGCCTCAATTTCATGGTTTGTAGAACAAGAAATTTATACTAATGTCAGAGATCTAGTTCAGATATAAATTTCTATTTTAATCATTTCAAATCATATGTTGATCTTTTTGAGTCAGACACACTTACAAGAAAGTTATATACATCAAAGATTATCCAATGTAGTCATGAGAAACAAAATTTATCACACGTGATGCATTTTAATTTTAATTGTTATCTAGATCTCTAGAGGGACAGATTCCTGAAACCTATTTGATCCTCACTGATGACAATCAGAAATAGTTAATTTGGTCCTCTTAAATACCTAGTGCCATTTTCTTCTTTTCCCTCCTGATAAGTAACTGAAATAAAACTAATGGATATACAAGCACAAAGATATCATAGAGTTGGGACCTCTGATTCTGACAAACAGAAAGCTGATTCTGTGTTGGCTGCATGCTGTAGACACATCTGGCTTACTTTAGCTCACAATGGAGTAATATGAATTGTGCTAAAAAGCACTATTTGTGCAAATGCAAATAATATTCCATCTGCTCAAGATTTTTTTCCCTTATATAGCTTTTGTTCCAGTGTAGTAAAAGCCTGTTTCTTTACCCTGAAGTGCTCCTGCTGATGAAGAGTGAAGTACATGACAATGAACTAAAATCCATTATCAAACAAATACAGTGAGCTTTTCAGCAAGTCATCACAGGGAATGTTGCCTTTTTCTCTGGCATTAAGTTGAAAGCGATTTGTGCTCATGCAAATAAGACAAAGTGGTGGGTTTAAAAAAAAAAAAGAAAAAATATATTTATATATATTCCATACACTGTAGTTTGCTTTGTAAATCTTCCATTTTTATCTTTTCTCTTGGTGGGGGAGGGCAACAGCAAAGCAGTTTGGCAGTCTCCTTTATTTCCTTACGGTTTGAGTCATGATAAGTTCTTCAACAGAAGAATTGAGCTCTGCCTTATGCGCTCTTGAATAACTTACTCGGGATTTGGGAGAACTGCTTTAGTCTAGGGCAAGTTGGAAGAAAAGTTAACTCCTGTGCTGCTGAAAGCAAACACTAAGTTTCAAGAGATCTGACTTCAGGATTTGCCAATGGTGACAATTAAAAGGCAAATCATCCAAGTTCAACCATAGGGTTCGCTTTTCCAATCCAAAGCCAAGAGCTTTGTGACAGTTGTATTTGTAATATGAATAGACCACCTCTACAGTTTCAGGAAGAATATACAAATGAGTGACAATTACATGACTATTACACATGATATCAATAAGCCAAATCCAGAGTACACTAGTATCTGGGGGAAAAATACTTGGCTTTCTTTTCATTCATTTGGCCCTTAACTTTCCCCTCTATTTTATTTTCTTGCCTTCTCCTGAAATCTACGATTTCTATTTCAATAAAACAGAAAAAAAGCAAAGTAACTTGGTTTCTATCTAACATTAGGAATGAAGTGCTGCAGAAGATCATAAATGTATATTAGCATAAAACACTTACTTTACACAAAAATTTAAAACTCATTTTGCAGCATTTTGGGCTATTTTATTTATACCCAATAATTTCATTCAACATAGGTTGGATTTCTAGTAGTTCAATTAATATTTTCTTCTTTGGGAAATTTGAAGAATTTTTTTTAATGAAATGGTAGTTAGGGAGAGTTGCTTTTTTATTATTTGGATATTTTATAAATTTCAGAGATTACACATTTCTTTTTTAGGTTTTAAATTTTGTAGTGTTTATTTTCAATTAACATTATTTGTGAGTTTGAAATATAATGATGCACACACAGTAATGTTAAGAAACAGTAAAATAATAGACACAAAAGCACCAGAATTATTAGAGGTGAAATTGTTACAAACATTTAAAGTATTAACGCTGCGAGTGCATAATTTACAATTCTGGAAAAAATGGTTGACTGAAAAAGAACAGCATTTGCTTTGTACATTGTAAAGATCAGCAAATGATTAATTTCTTGTAACTTATTTTCTGGGACATACATTAAACTATAAGTCACAATTCAAGTAAACATAAAATTAAGCACTTAAGTATACGATTATATCATATCAACAGTTTTGCAGTTAAGCTTTCTACAGAAACTAACATTTTTACCCAAAGAATTTGAATTCAACAGCTAAAAAGATGATCTAAAATGAATTAATAATTTAGAACCAAAGTCTACTAAGCTACAGCAGTTATCTTAGGATAGTGTTGCTAATTATATTTACACTCTTGCAGTGTATTTTAAAGCTACTAAGAATTGTAAAGAGATAAAAATAATATCTTTCCTAATAAGGCCACTTTTTATCGTAGGTGATTTCCTTTTATGTTAAGGCAAGATAACTTTTCAATCTTCCTGACTTCAAAGAGAAACACATTATCCCAAATATGTTTTAAACTTTTAACATAAAATCCTTACACATTAAACCATTAATATACGGTTGCTCAGGAAAATGTCTCATTCCACTCACAATAATGTCTGACTTTAATTAGACCCTGGAAAGTAAAGGATTTAAATTCAAATCTGCCCAATGTTAATTATAGAATACTTAATATTGTAGCATGTCCTTTACTAAGTTTCTAGGATATGTCCTGTGCTAAATAAAAAAAGAAATTAGCTTTGGGTGACAAGGCACTGGTTAGCAAAGTGTTTCATATATATGTGCTATATCATCTTAAAGACCTCTCCCAAGATTCAAAGAGGCAAGGTAGAATTTCTTATCTGTTCCAAGGTTCTTTGTCCACGTGGATGAGGAGCTGCCACCTACGCTGAATCTTGAACAGTTTTCAGGCTATTTAGTGGGGAAATGACTCCTTTTGCTACTACTCTTACAGTCCCCCCTTAATCCTAGTTGAATGGAGAGTTTGTTCACATATAGCACCTATTGCTGCTGTCACTACCAGAGTTGCAGTAGTCATGGGCCCATTTCATGGACAGTAGGAACAGGACCTAAGAGTGGCTGAGAATGAAAACCCAAGAACATACCAGACCCTGTGTAGGCCTGTTCAAAGATCATTGGCAAATTCTTCTTATTTCAGTTAGTGAAGATGTATTCCCTTATCTATCAGTCAGTCAGTCAGTCAACAACTCAACCAACACTCATATCAGTTTCATGCACTGGCCCCCCAGACAGTATGCTGAAAGGCAAAATCTCTGGACTAGAGTCAGCATTCACCTCTGTTCTGCCAATTAAAGCTGTCTATGTGACCCGGTCAGTCTGTTAGTCATAGCCTTTAGATAGCTGTCTTCTCATCAGTTAAATAATTATAATCCTGCTCCATTTACTCCTGGTGTGGTTCTGAGAATTAAATAAATTAAGTTATAGGGAAAATACTTAAGAAATTTTAGAATGCTGAATGGACAGTAGTATTTAGATTTTATTTTATGTAATTAATACTTTTTTAACTTTTCAGAGATTTTTAAATAATTTCAAGATTACAAAACAATCTATTCTACAAAGTACTTTGATTATCAAGTGAACACTGTCCACTTTAATTTAGGCGAGTATTCAAATGATTTCAAAGTTGCTGTGTTAGAAAAAATAATACATTTTATCTTATTCACTGAATATTTCGTTCATTTACATCTTCATTTCAGCCAAGGAATCGTTCTGAGTTTCTAGAAGTTAAACAAAAATCATAATCAGTTAGTACTATGTAATTTGTTTTTAAACTGAAAGTATTACAAAAAGTTCTATAGTATACCATTGGGTTTCAATGTGGGGCGTTTTCTTGGTATGTCTTAGCATGTTTTGAATGTTTTCTACAAATCTCATTTTCTCAGGAAAAAAATTAAGAAACTGGGAAAACAAAAACTCTGTTATATTACCCTGCAAGAGTTAAGGCTTAACAATCAACCTAGATACACGACAGGCTGGAAGGAGCTTTGGATCGGAAGCCAAACGCAAGAGCAGAGGACCCTGGGAGCTCAACCGACAGTTCACCCATGCAGAGGACTGGGTCTCTAGCCTCCTCACCAATCCCAAAGCCAGAATAAGAATATTACATCACTGAAATGCATGCTATAACTCCCAGGCAATAAAATTTAATTTTACACGCTTTGCTCACAGGAGAGGTCTCATGCCAGCAAGCAAAACCAAGCTACTCTTAATGGAGATTTCTAGCTTGTCTCAAGACCGAAGTGATTTGAAGTAGCAAATGAGGGAGGGCGAACAGGGCTGTAAGACATTTCCTACAAGAAGATGCTGGTACATTAACAAGAAATAAGGGTACGAAGGAAAAAAAAAACAAGAAAAGTTAAAGTGAGAACTCAAAAAACGCAGATGTGTGAAGCCATTTAAGAACATGGTAGTCTTGAGCCAGGTGTAGTGGCACACGCCTGTAATCCCAGCACTACGGAGGCTCAAGCAGGAAGATGATGTG
>RJWT010050379.1:0-10863 GCA_004365215.1 Cuniculus paca | reverse complement strand
TGAATTCAATCCCCAGTGCTGCAAAAAAAAAAAAAAAAAAAAAGTTGGAATGAAAAGTAAAAGATCCATTCTAGAAATTCTTTGGAATCAAATTTCTTCCCATCACTAATTACCGAGATAATTCACTTCTGTTTGTAAAAGGGCAGCATTCACTTTCGTGTGTTTGTTTGTGTTGTTGTGATCCCTGTAGAGAAATGAATATTATTAGGGTAAACATGTCCCCTGAAAGGATTGAAAACTAAAGACTCTGGAACCAAACCTTGTTCTGTGGGTGGCATTTTGCTTTGCTGTCTGAATTTTTTCCCTTCCTACTGATTCTGGGAATCAAAGTGAGGGCCTTGAGCATGGTAGGCAAGCACTCTACCACTGAGCTACATCCCCAGCGCTACCTGAACATTTCCTAAATTGAAATTCACTTCAGGGACTTCAGGTTGTGAGGCCCCAGCAGACACAGCGCATGCCTCTCAGCCAGAGGTGCGTATGTGCATCCTCTTTGGGACGCCTGAGATGATGCCATCGGCTGCTTTGGGAAGCCTGCCAGTGTTTTCAGCTCTGGGAAAATGCAGGGCTGCTGCCTAAACCGGATGCAGCATGTGCTGTGATCCAGTGATACAATAAACAATGACTGAGCAGAAAGTCTGGTACTGTTTTCAAAGTTTGATAGAGAATTTGGTTCTAATTGGTCATCTCAGAATAGAAATTTCAATCATAGTATTGCTATAAGAAAAAAGCAAATTGGCAAAAAAAAAAAGTCAAGAAAAAAAAATCTGGTATTCTGAGTTTTCACATGCCTGACTAGCTTTTGCTAGTATTACTCCTTACTATTGATGCTGGGCTCTTCCCCTAGAAACAGAAGGGAATGTGTTTAGTGATTTAAACCCCTGGTCCTTCAGTTTGCTTTCTTGATTCTACTCCTACTATTAGTAGCTCTTTTTTTTTTTTTTTTTAAACCATCCGTTAGCATTTTAATGAGTCCCCTGTCCTGTGGCTTCAAGCCACCAGGGCACCGTCCTCCCCCCAACACCTTAATCTTCTCAGCTCTTCTGCTGAAGAATTTGCCCTTCACGCTGACAGGCTACATTGGGAGCTTTCCCTTCCCAAGAGCTTTGCAGTAGCTCGATCGCACTACATGAATGACGGGAGCTGCTCCAGTCTTGTTTTGGCAGCATTTACTCATGTCTGCTCACTGACCATTTATCAAGCTTGACGGTTGGGCAGAAGCTCTGGTTTCTCTTTAAGTGGTAATGCCTCATAGCAGCCCTCCCAAAGTACCCTGGGTGATATCTGTGGAAGTTGATCCTGCGGTGATGCCTGCCTGCAGCCTTACCCCGGCCTGCCGGGTGCTTCCGGTGCTTGCCAATGCCGCCGTGGCTGTGGCTCACGGCCCCGGTTTCCGGGTCTTCCTCAGTCTGGATGGCTTGTCGGCGGCTGAGATGAAAGAAGAGTAGCTCTTTTATTTTATATTGACCTGTATGTTTCTTTATAGTTGTGTTTTCTGAAAAATAACTGAGACTTTTTTTTCCAAATACCACATGGAAGAGGTAAATCCACAGGATCACTGTCTTGGTTACTTTTCTTGGTTGCTGAGACAAACACCTGACACCCAAAATTAGGGAAGAAAAGGTTTATTTAGCTCACAGTTTCTGGAGATTTCAGTCCATAATCAGCTGGCTCCAACACAGGGTGGCATGGCACAGGAACAGCACTTCAAGGCAGCAGCCAGAGCAAAAAAGCAAAAAGAAAACAAACCTCTTCTCCTCCCTTATGTTGTACACAGGCCACACCCCCCAGGGTGGGTGTAGCATTCACAAAATCTCCTTGCCCTCCTTTGCACAGGATGAGGATATTTACAAAGTAAGAACCCTGGCTCCCTGCTGAGTCTCTCAGTTAAACTTCTAAACTTCTCAAGTTGACACAATATATTAACCATAAGAATCACTATGCTTTGAAAAATTTATAGAATGCTTATGATGTATGTATGTTCTTCTCATTCACCAGTTGTAGTTTATTTTCAACTCTGATTGTCTACATCTTTTCCTGTTTCCTGAAAAACTTGATGGAATATATAACTGGATACAAATGCATTAGTAGTATATAACGTGTTGTCAGCTGGCACTTTGGAGCACCTGCTGTTTCTTTAACATTGGGGAGACTCTGTCAGGCCTTCTCTTATCAGACTGCACATTTCAGGCATAGGCGTTGTCAGTTGAGGGAAAAAAATTGCTTTCCCATGGTGAAATAAATTTCAGTAAAATGTATATATTAGTATATTGGGGCTGTCCAGAGAAATAGAGCTAAAAGGTTATCTCAGAAAAGTAGAAAATAGAATAGTGGTTATCAGAACATGGGAAAGATCTAGGGGGAAGGATGGTACAGAGGTAGAAGGACTAACTTCTAATATCCTGTCTTGGTTACTTTTCTCTCATTGCTGAGACAAAATACCTGATGCCAAAAATGAAGGAAGAAAAGATTTATTTCTTACAGTTTGAAGGTTTTGTCCATATCCACCTGGTTCCAAGGCAGGATGGTGTGGCTTAGGGGGCAGCCGTTCATGGTGGCTCACAAGTGGCAACAGCGAACAGGGCTAAACTGCAACGGAAGAGAGAGAACATACCTTCTTCCCTCCCTTATATAGTATGCAGGCTCCACCCCTGGACGGGTGCAGCACTCACACATATAATCCCAGTGCTAAACCCAGCCCTAGGCAATGAACCAATCACAAATGATAGATTCAGCGGCCTCCATGCCTGCATGAGGCTTGGGGCGGGGACCTAGACACAAACCATAACATATCCTATAGTGCTATAGGATAACTACATTAACAGCAATTAATGGAACATTTCTAAATAACTAGCAAGAGGATTTCCCAACCCAAACAAATGCTAAACATCTGAAGTTCGGATATACCAGCTACCCTGATCTGATTTATAGGATATAGGTTCCAGTTCAGTATGCATATACAGACATTTAGCATTCTGTTATCTACTTCTTTGATTTTCCTGGTACCAGGAATCAAACTCATGACCTTGCGCTTGCCAGGCAGGCACCGTGCCACTGAGCTATTTCCCTGGCCCTCTATTTTCTACATCTTTGGGATAACCTTTTAACTTCCACATATAGGTGAGAACATGTGGAATTCATCTTTCCATAGGTGACTTATTTTACTTAACATAGTATCCTCCAGTTCCATTCATTGTTGCTGCAAATGAAAGAATGTTACTCTTTTTTATAGTTCAGTAAGAGTCCATTATGTATGTATGTGTCCATATTTATATGTTCCACATTTTCCTTAACTACAGGGGAGGTGCCACGCATGTAGTGGAAAGATGGTGAGTTTTGAAGTTAGACAAATGAGGTTCCAATGCCTTTTAGCTGCTTACCAGCTGTGGATCTTGGGCAAGTTGCCCACGTGAGCTGTAATTTTGCAGCCCATAAAATGAAAGCTACCTATTTGGGGTGTTATTTAGGTCAGGGATGTGTATAGAAAATGTCTGGGCCACAGTCCATATTCAGGAAATAAAACCGGCCAGATATAAGTTGACTGGAAGTGATGCTACGTAGACCATTTTGTCAAAAGGAGTCCCTTGTCCTTTGGGGATGTGACGTTTTTCATGGACTGGTGGTCGTGACATTAGCGGCTAACTTTGTCCTGGAGACAGGCTTTTGAGTCTGCTCACTGCGGCATTTGCTCTTATTCTCACAGAGTCAAGTTAGAAGACAGTGCGGTTCCTGAGCTCTCTGTCCTGGTCAGCAATGGTGGTGATACACATTTATCACCTGTGAAAGCCAGGAAGCGGCCTTCTAGGTTGGAGGAGGATGAGGAAACCGAACTAGGTTACCTGCTCTCACAGAAGCACTGGAAGAGGCAGAAGGCCAACGGTGGGAACAGGAAGGCCTCGGAGCTGTGCCTGAAAGCTGGCCCAGGGCAGCCTGTGCGGAAAAAGAGCAAGCGAAAAAGCAAAGCCACTTGTGACCCGGTGGATGACGACGACAGAGAGACCAGAAGGAAGTCACCAAAGAAGAAGGAGAAGCGTGAGTATAAGAAGCCGCCCAAGAATCGCAGGTCTCTGAAAGCACAGGCAGTGAAAGAGCGCAGCGCCCGGAACTGCAGCCCCGCCAAAGGCTCTGCCGGCAGCAGCGTGGGCAAAGCCAGGAGGAAAGGCGGGGGAGGCAGGGGGGCCAAGGACAGTGCGGCGTCCTCCTCAGACTCTGACTCTTCGCACGGCTCGGGCAGCGAGCGGCCCAGCAATGCCACGCCGGAGGCTGGGAATTCCTCCGAGAAACTGGGGCCCGCTGCGAAACACACAGCTGCCAGCAGAGCGTGCACGAAAGCCGCCTTTAACCTCGGCCCTGGCCAGGGCAAGACCACCAGGGCCTCCTCATCGTCTAGTTCGGACTCCAGTTCCGGGTCGGATGATCGCGAGGCCCCCGAGCCGGCGCCGGAGCGTGGGGGCAGCTTCTCACAGACAGCCGGCGCGCTGGCAGGAAGGGGTTGCCCGGCGCTGGGGCCATCGCCTCTGACACCGGGTGTCCCGGGGTGGAAGCCTTCTGACTCAAGCCATGACAGACAGCCTGGCCCTCTGCCCAGCTTCGGAAGAGGGTGGGGGCGAGGAGAGGACCTTCTTTCTTGGAAGGGGGCGAGGGGTCGGGGCATGCGGGGGAGAGGTCGAGGAAGAGGCCATGCTCTGTCCTGTGTCTTGAATAAAAACTCTGAGTATCAGAAACAACAGCAACTACATGAGACCCTAACAAATTCATCCACTATCATCCAGGTCAGTATTTATTGCGCCGCCCTCCTCCCCCCTCCTGTGGTGGGACTGAATTTCCCTTGCCTCTTCTGGCTTTTTCCTGAGTAACCAAGTCCACGGCTGGTGGTGTTTTTCAGAATCCAGTAGAGCTACCCAAGAAGGACTATAATCTGTTACCGCTGTTAGCAGCTGCCCCACAAGTCGGAGAAAAGATTGCATTTAAGGTATATTTTACAACAGCAACAATTACAACGAAAAAGGTTAGCTCCCCTTCCAAGGAAACTCACTTAGCAAGCAGTGTTGAATACATAGTGTTTAGAAGAGCCCGTCTCCCCTGGGGTCGCAGTGTTGTCAGGGGCTCATGGTGGAGCCCTGGACAGCGGAGGTGGACACCTTTGGGGCTGTGTGTTTTCTTGGAGGTGGGAGGGAGGAGCCATGCAATAGAGCAGGAGTGGAGGACTTGTGTACTCGTAGGTTTTGTCTTCTTTTTTAGCTTTTGGAACTAACGTCTGATTATTCTCCTGATGTCTCTGACTATAAGGTAAGGTTGTTTGTTTTAAAATAATTAAGTTAGCTAGTTGTGGTGACATATGCCTATCACTTGAGCCCAAGAGTTCAAGGCCATTCTGGCTAATACAGTGTCTTTACAAAGAAATTTTGTTAAAAATTGAGTTGTCAGTATAATAAAACTAAAGTTATATTTCATGTTGTTTGAACGGACATATTATAGTTTTTTTGGATATTATAGTTTTTTAAAGGAAATAATGTAATAAAGTAGGAAAGACAACATCGAGCCACACATGGTAGCGCACACGTGTAATCCTAGCACTTGGGAGGCTGAGCCAGGAGGATCACCATGAGTTTGAGGCCAGCTTTGACTGCATAGTGAGTTCAAGTCCATCCTGAACTACATAGTGAGACCTTATTTCAAAAGACAAAACAAAATTATCAAAATGTAAACTCGTTACTATCACCATAAAGTCTCCCAGTGTTTTTTCCCTGGGAAGAATACAGAATGAAAATGATGAACTTGATTTTGTGTGTGTGTGTGTGTCTGTGTGTGTGTGTGTGTGTGTGTGTTGCTGGGGATCTAGCCCAGAGCTACTTTCCAGCCCTGAATTTGAGTCTTTTTTTTGGTTTCATTTTGGGTTTTTTGTTTTTGAGACAGGGTGTTTCTATGTAGTGTGGCTGAATTTGAGTTCCCTGTATAGCCCAGGCTGAACTCAAGCTCAAGATCTTCCTGCTTCAGCCACCTAGGTGCTGGCATTACAAATATATGCCACTTCCCTAACCTGATCTTGATTTTTAGTTATTTTTTTCTAATCAGTTTAAATGCACAAACTTAAGTGTCCATTCCTTCATGACTTTAAACTTTGAAGGAAAGTAATAGTTCTCAGGCACAAAGTTTTGAGTATTTTCATCCTATAATTTTTTTTTTTAACAGTGACGGGGAGCAAACCTGGTGTCTCACAAATGCTAAGCATATTGAGATAAAATTCACATCTCATAAAATTCACCATGTTAAACATTTTAAAGTTTACAAGTTGGTTGAGTTTTTTAGTGTGTTCACTGTGTTTTATATGTTGATATTTGACTTGAACTTTTATTTTGGAAAGGAAGGAAAACTACTGAGCCACAATCCAGAGACCCAGCAAGTAGATATAGAAATTCTGTCATCCTTACCTGGTGAGTTTTTTAGAAACAAACAGAATTGCAGGCTCCTCATATTTACAGTGGCTTCGAACAGTCCTCTGCAGAGGTGTCTTCTTCACTGGCCTCTGTTTGGCCGCTGTGATCGGCGATCAGTGATTTCCACTGCCCATTGGCGTCCTGCAGCCCAGGGCCTGTGCTCCTCTCCTTGAGGCGTTGGTCTAACTGTTGTTGGATTGGTTCTCAAAGTTGTCAGACTAATTTTTCTAATCGCTGTAATGGTGTGCTTTTATAAAAGATTATACATGCTGGTGAAACTGATTGCAAAAAGAAATACTTCTGGGAACCTAAATTGAATGCAGACTCAGGAGCATTATGGGAAAAGTGCTATTAAATGACACGTAGGTGGGTCACCTGTGAAAGATTGACAGGCATTCTGTAAAGACTTTGGAAGATTCTGCACTTAGATTGCCCTGCAAAATTTTTGATTTTTGCATCACTTAAAAAATCACTTCAAACCAGGCATGGTGATGCCTGCCTGTGATCCCAGCACCACGGAGGCTGAGACAAGGATCACTGCAAATTCAAGGCCAGCCCAGGCTACATAGTGAGTTCAAGGCCAGCCTGAACTACATGATGAGACTATTTCTCAAAAAAACCCAAACCAAACCAGAAATCCACTTCAGATTAGCCAAGTATGGTGGCGCACACACCTGTAACCCCTGCACTCAGGGAGGTTGAGGTAGGAGGATCCCAAGTTTCAACCCAGCCTGGACAACTTGTGACTTAGCAAGACCCTGTCTCAAAATAAAAAATAAAAGTAGGCTGGAGGTATAACCCAATGTAAAGGCCCTGGTATAAAAAAAAAAATCTCAAAACTGGAATTGTGAACAATACATTGGGGGTATAGTTTACAAAAGAAACATCTCTACTTAGTGAACTCATAAGACCTACTCATCTCTGTTTCAGGAGAGCATTAAATAAACATACTTTTGTGGATTTAGTCAGAATAGACTGTGATGTGTGTATATATACACACTCTCACATACCATTTTATTAATCTATGTATGATGGTGCTGGGGTTCAAACCCAGGGCCTTGTGTGTGTTAGCCAGTCACATATTATCTTAACATTTCCCTGCACCATCCCTGATTACCGCCACCTGTCTGGTTCTGAAAGTCTAGAGTAAAAGGATGTTTACTACAGAGAGCTCAACTTGGAACATGTTGTGGGATCCCCAGCCAGAGAGCAGGGAGATCCCTATTCATTCAGGAGACTCTAAAGCCGTTAATTGTTTCTGTTTTTTGAGTTTGTTTTTGCTTAGTAAAGTAGTGAGAAAAAAAAATTCAATACAAATCAGTGAAAAGAGTTTTTAGCAAAGTCCCCTCCTGACACTAAGTAGATGATTGGCTGTAACTCACATCAGTTTTCCAGCTTTGTTTTGATGTGGTTTCATTTGTAGAAATCCCCATTTTTAGGGATGGTGGACAGAGAGGTTTGTCAATGGCCACATTCCATGGACACAACCCGAGCACTGCTTGTCAGGTTGACTCTGATGACATCCAGCTTCTGTGCAGCACTAGGAAATGACGTTAGCCCTTCTCTATGAGAAATACAAGTCGTCCTTATTTTGCATGGTTCTGATAGAGGTGAATTTTAGTTGCCCATATTTCGATAGCAACAGTCCCCCAACAATCCCGGATGTGTTCATTGTAACTGCATGAAGTACCTGTGAGTCTGCAGGCAGCGGAACCACCACGTGAGCAGCAGGGGCATCACGGTCGCCGACCAATCACGTCGCTTCTTTCAAGGTCCCGCAATGCTCCGCGGCCCTGTGTCTAGCGTTCTCGAGCAGGCAGCGGTGCCGGCAGGTGCGCTGCCTCCGTCTTTGGATGTTTTGTAAAAGCACATTTTTGTTTTTTTGGTTTGTTTTATCAAATGCATAACGGAAGTAGGGAATTGTCCCACAAAGATGAAAGCTTAGAGGAGAAACAGTGAGTGCGGGTGCCGGAAGTGCATCCAAGTAGAATTTAAGGAGTCACAGATGAAACCGCAAAACTGTGGAAATGCAGCCACCGCTGTTCGTGTGAATGAGGACAGTGGCAAGAATAAAGGTGAAAATTTGCCCAGAAGTGATGCCAGCAGAAGTCTTCCCAGAGATCCCACCAAGTGAGAACGAAACGGAGCCGCTTCAGGACTTTAGACACTGGAAGGTAAAACGCCGGAAGCTGCTCCTGCGGGAAAGGTGCTGGCTCGGTGCAGTGCGTTTCACAACCGGAAGCGGAGCATCGCGCCACCTACCCCAAGAAGTAAAATTCATGTTTGTGAATATTTTCACCATTTTTTCGCTTCCTTACACAGTACAGGTTTTTAATGTTTTGATGGCAGATTTTTAGATTGTCAGACAATCGTAATTTTCCCCATGGAGTATTAAGACTGCCGCGCATGGTTTCAACTTGCACAGACCTTTTTCTGAGCCCATGCTCGTGTGTGGGTTCTGAGGAGACAGCAGCGTTTCATGTCAGCGTCCTGGCTGAAACAGTTCTCTTCTGGGATTATCTTGGGGTTCCACATTCTCTTTTGGAAGTGCTAGTGACTGTCCAAGCTCCTTTCTTTCTGACGAATGACAAATCATCTCTGATACATGGCCGGGAAGCTCGCTGTTGCTGGGACAGAGTTCTTCCAGGCCTCCTGTAACTGCACACACCGTGCTTTCCTGTGCACGCCCAGCCCTCATGTCAGTTGGGTTTGTTGTGACTATTTCCCCAGTGATGTGAATTCCCTGTGCAGTGTCACTTTTAACTGTGCAGAAATGACCTATTGCATTTCCTCCCTCCCTTCTGGTTTCAGCCGTGAAGGAACCTGGGAAATTTGACTTGGTTTATCACAATGAAAATGGAACCGAGGTGGTGGAGTATGCTGTGACACGGGAGAAGAAGGTAGGCGGGCATCTCTTCTCGTGCTGCTTGGTCAGGCCTTTGCTTTGCCAGACAACCTGGGGTACCGAAGGCGATGCTGCGGCTCGTTGGACTGCCTTTATATAAACCATCAACAAGAGAGGCCTGGGGTCATCTAGTCTTCCCTACAGAGTAGCAGTAGCAAGTGCCAGGTGCCAAATCAGGGTGCCCTCAGGGACCCCAAGAAGCTATATGACAAGATGCCCAAACAACAAAAGGGTAGAGCTGCTTAAAATTGTACTTAAGCAGGGCGTGGTGGTATGCTTGTAACCCCAGCGCTCATGAGGCTGAGGCAGGAGCATCACTGCAAATTGGAGGTCAGCCTGGACTACATAGTGCATTCAGGGCCAGCCTGAACTACCTAGAGAGAGACCCTATCTTAAAAAAAAAATTACATAGAGACTCCAGTAGAATAGAGTAGCATAAAACCTTTTTTTGGCAAATACTGTGTGGAGAAGGGCACACAGTGTGTAGTTTGAACAGTTTTCACAAACCATCATAACCAGACTCAGATCAAGGAACAGATCGTGAATGACCCTCAGAAGGCTTCTCATGTGCCCTTGTCACTACTGCTACTGCCGTAGTTCTGACTTGTTATAGCAGGGGTGGTATAAAGAATGGCAAAAAAGGATGGGTCTGTCCTTTAAGTTGCCATTTTAGATGATAAACTACTGGAGTTGCTGGCTGTAGCTAATTTGTAAAGAAACAGATTTATGCTTAAGGAAATGCTCTCTCAAGTGGGGCATGGTGGTGCACACCTGTAGTCCCAGCACTTGAGAGGCTGAGGCAGGAGGATCACTGAGTTTGATGCCAGCCTGGACTGCACAGTGAAAGCCTGTCTCAAAAAAAAGAAGCTGTCTGTTTAGGTGTTCATACCTGGAATGTGTTGTTAATTGTCTTGTAAGTTTCTATATTGAAGGTTCACATTTTGAGTTGTAAGCATGTAGAAGCCCTGACTAGACCTTCATTTTTTAGGGTTGATGACACACGTACAGATTTATCCGAGAAGTACATTTTTAGGGTTTTTTGGTAGGCTCGGCACATTAACTGCAGTCTCCTGTACTTTATTTGCATAGATAAGCTCCACTTTTTGTTGAAATGTATTCTTAGAAAACTGCATTGGAAAATAAACCTTGGCGGCCTTCCCATGCTCTTCAAACAGGCCTGAAGTACACTAGGAAGGAAGCTTGTAGTTGTCTGGGCTGACACTAGATGGCTCCCGTTAGTCATCCATGTGGCCAAGGGTGCCTTGCTTTCTCTAGGTGAGTTGTAGCAGTTCTGTTTTTAGACAGCATTGGACAGGAAGAACAGCTGAGTGAAAGGGCATCAGTAACCCTGTGACACCAGCTTGGGTCACCTCTAGCTCCCAAGAGTCTTTAGGCCACTGATCCACAGGGCCAATCCTCCTGACACTTTATAGCCTCCAACCTTACTTGGTCTCTCCAGCCCCTACAACCTGTGCTCTAAATCAAAGAAAGATGAAATATGCTTGATGTAAAGTTTAGCTG
>RJWT010050378.1:0-10861 GCA_004365215.1 Cuniculus paca | reverse complement strand
CAGCTATAAAGGAAGATAACCTCAAGGCTCTTGTGGGTAGATAGAGGCAACTGGTAATAGTGCTCATGGATGTAATGGACCAGAGTCACAAGGGTGAATTTTGTGTTGTCTCCATAGCATAACAAGCTAAAGGTGTTAGTGGGATCCAAAATGCACAATACATATTGGGAAAGTCAAAGGGGAGGAATTATCTAAAAAGGGAAGGAAATGACCACTATTAATCTATTATCATGATTTGAAATTCAGATTGTATTCATAGTTCTGATTAGTTCATTTTATTCCGATTTGTTTGATTTTAGTATACTTGATGGCATGGACAGCTATTTTAAAGATAACAAAATATGTAATTGCAGCCATCAAGGATGTCCAATTATCTTGTTTAGAAACCCTGTATGGCTTTCATTATTTGTTTTGATTGATTTTACTCTATTCTGTATGGTTTGATTGTAATATGTCTGAAGGTGTAGGCAACTATTCTGAAGATAACAAATATTATGGTAGCCAATGCTGTTTTGCTAATATCTTGAAATTCTATATTGCTTACATTATTCTGCTTTGTTTGTTTAGTTTTATTATGTTTTGATTTGTTTCTACTACTTTAGTTTGTTGTATTTTGTTTGATTTTACCTATCCCTGATGGTATGGGCAGGTATACTGCAGATAACAAGAGCCATTATGGAAGCCTTATCAATTGCTTTGTTTTTTGTTTTTTGTTTTTTTGTTTTGTTTTGTTTTGTTTTGTTTTTCTTTCTTTTTACACTGTTTCAAAGTCATATTCCATGTTCATTGCTTTGTTTTGATTGACTTTACTCTGTTTTGTTTGGTTTGGTTGTATTCTTTTCAAAATAAAAAAAATAAAAATATAAAATGGAGATTCCTTTAAAATGAATGCTGAAGGCAAAAGCTTTAAATGATGTAACAGATGCATTTCTGTGAGGTCTTGGGATCGTGTTTTGCTTTGTGGCCATCTGTGGGGAGAGCGTAAAGTCCCATCTCCTTGGGAGGCTGGAGCTTCCAGAGGAGTGGTTGTTACTTTTTCCACTGGGTCCTCCAATGTGCCCTCACTGCAGCCTTGGCGAGGGTCCTCTCTCACAAGGTAAAGGTAACGCGGCCCCACCTCACAGGGAGCATGGGTGTGGGACAGATTGGAAAGGGGCCAACAAGCATATAGTCTCCTGTGAGTTAAGTCTTTTGGAATCAAGCTCAGCAGGAAATGGAGGGTGGGGTGAGATGCCAATAAAGGCCTCTTATTTGAGGAGTTAGACCTGGGCAACATAAAGAATGTGGGCTGGACTGGGCCCGAGGAAACTCCTTCACCAAAGAGAAGTATCAAGGGCTGATGCAGTGTGGTCCCAGGCCAGGGTCCTAAATGTGGGATGTGCCTTTGGCTTCAGAGTCAGAGGAGAGGGCAGATATTTTAAAAGTGAGGAAGTTGGGCCTGGGAGTGTGGCTCAGTGGTAGAGCACTTGCCTAGCATGGGCAAGGCCGGAGTTCAATCCTTAGTGATGAAGAAAGAAAAAAACAAAACAGGGAGAGATGCAGGTGAAGGGGCATAGGAATTCCAGCCTAGGATATCTAATAAAGGCCTGAAGAGGAAATGCAGTACTTGTTGGGGAATAAAGGGAGAACCGAGGGCCATATGCGCCATCCCTGAGAGTCACCTTTCCCTGGAAATGTGCTGGCCTGGAGACAGCAGGAACATGACCCTGACTCGAGCCTCTGCGTTCTGATTCTCGCCACCCAGAGTCTTCAGTCATGGAAGTCAGGGACAGCATATCAGGAACTGAAATAGGGACACTGCAGCCTGCTTCACTCTCCCAGTCGTGCTGCATTCTGCGTTTCCAAGTTGGCTCCTCCACCTGAACGACACCTTCCAGACGCGCTGGCCAGGTGGGTTCGAGGTTCTGCAGATACCAGGGCACTGACTGAGTCACTTCCATGTGCTTGACTTCCTGATGGCACGGTGAGCTCTTTGAAGGAGAGGACTTATGTCTTTTAAAATGTCTCTTCTGCCCAGGACTTAGGGCTACTCAACTGTAGTTTACCCTGTGTGTTTCTCAGAACAGCACCAGCTACAGTGAAAAAAAAATATTTTTTTTGGTACTGGAGTTCAAACTCATGACTTTGCGCTTGCCAGGCAGGCGCTGTGCTACTGAGCTACATCCCCGGTTACAGTGAAATATTTAAATGGGGTTTTTGGTTAAGATCTTGACCATCTGAGAGCCAGAAATCATTGGCATTTTTGTTGTTGTTGTCGTTGTTATTTATTTATTTATTTATTTGTTTGTTTTTGGTAAAGATAATATTCATGATAAAGCCTCGATCTGACCCTGTGGATTGGAGTTCAAAAGGTCTGATTTTGAATGCCAGCCCTGGCACTTATTAACTGTGTAACCCTGGGCAGGGCACTGAGAGCTACACTTTCCCAGAAAAAAAGGCTGATTACAGGGCCCCTTCAGAACGGCTCTGAGGATTAAGCTGCAGGCCAAAGGCAAATGGTCTGACACAGTCAATGGTTATTATTGCATTCGATAAATGTTTTTGTTAAAGAACAATTAAAATTTGCCATGGTTCATTTCTATTTTCTCTCTTCCCCAAATCAGAAAGATATTTCCAAATTATCTTTATACTCTTGGAGGTTAGATATTTTCTGATAGTAGGACGTCGGTAGGCATCCTATTAACCAAGATTATTTTTCTCCTTTAGTAACTATCTAGATTATACAACCAATCATAAACAAGTCTAACTGTTCCCAGTTTTGGCAGGTCTCAAAGGACAGAAGGAGGGAGGGAGGCTGTAGGAACGTAAGGCACCAACCCTTCGTTTAGCCCCCGAGATGACAATGACCCTGGTGGTGGTCTTGGTAGGCAGAGCCTATCTAAGGATTCCTGCCTTGGGTACAGAGTTCGGAGTTGGGTGGCAGAACTGTCACGCTGGTGATCAGCTGGAATCGGCCACATGATGGCTATGGCTGAAAGGAAACCACTGTGAATCACTCAAGTCGGAACTTTATTTCCCCCAGGAACAGAGTGATAAAATGGCATTCTTCTCTATTTAAGTGTTAGCCCCTGTTTCTTCTTGTCTCCACTCAAGGCTGCTGGCAGGAGTTGTTGGAGGTTATCAGGCCAGGCGTGAAGATTCCGCCCTCCGGTCAAGAGACTGCGCTCTTGGTTGTTGGCTCTACCCCTGCCTTTGGGGTTGACCCTTGTACTCGCAGGACCTTAGGTGCCTCTGTAAGTATAGTAAAACTCTGTTAATTTGACATTAGTGTTCAATTTAAAAAGAGTGAAACAGCCAGTTGACAAGGTGAGACTTTTTCCAGGTATTATTGGTTCTTTATTTAAAGTGTCAACAATATTTGAAATGAACTAAAAACTCAGAGCTCCAGTGTATCCAATAAATTGAAATAGCAGTGACATTCACATCCATAGTAGGTAGTTGCTAAAAGTCGTCCCTTGCTTCCCCAGGCTGAAATTTGTATGGGTTATAAAACAAATGCTTTCCTTGCACTAAGGCAATGAAAGAATGTTAGTCTCTTTCATGATTTTAAGGTGAGGTAAAGAGGAATTTCCTCATTAAATTTCTGAACAATTTTTCATCACATATTTCCTTGTCAATTATAAAAAAAATGTTGTCTTACCATGTCTGATTTTTTTTTTGGAGACAAGGACTTGCTATGTAATTCAAACTGGCCTTGAACTGAATGGCCTTGAACTGGCCTTGAACCCAGGCTGGCCTCAAACTCGTGACAATCCTTCTGCCTCAGCCTCCCGAGTGCTGGGATTACAGGCATGCATCACTACACCCAATGAAAACCTGTTTTTATATTACTTCCTGTGTTTTTCAACCTTATCATTAAACTCAGAGGTTGTGAAAACAAAATATTACTCAATCTAACAGCAAACAGAAACCAAAAACTCCTATTTAAAACCCTTGTTGCAAAGAATAGTTAATGAGTAAACAGAAATTATTGACTTGTGAGAAACACCCCTCTTTAGATAAGGAATAACCAGAATACATTAGACAAGGAGGAGTACCTATTTAATATAAGTGCCCACAGTGGAAACAGAAAGTCAGTTAATTTACTTTCTCCTTTCCTTCCCTTTGGCCAACTTGTCTTTCTTTCTTGTTGTTCATCTTTGGTATCTGGAAGTTTTTATATATTTTTACCCCATTAATAAACTCAGCCCTCAGTCTCTTGACTTCATTTATTTTCACACATACTTAGGGACCAGGTGCCACAGTTTATTCAGAATGGCAAGAATCCGTGCATGAAACTTGCTAACATACATTTTAAGGCACACATCCATTATTAGAGAAGCAGATTGCAGGGGGCCCTAAGTTGTCCATTTTCTATGCTAGTTTAGAAAGCTTCTGAGGAAGACTGGGAAAGGAGTTAGCATGCTTGCACTCAATTTTACAAAGTCCATGGAGGCCGGGCGTGGTGGCACATGCCTGTAATCTCAGCACTCGGGAGGTTGAGGCAGGAGGATCATTGCAAGTTCGAGACCAGCCTGAGCTACAAAGTGAGCTCAAGGCCAGCCTGAACTGCCTAGCGAGACTCTGTCTCAAAAAGACAACAAAACAAAACAAAACAAAAAAAGTCCATAGTGATTGATGGTGTCCCCATTGGGAATCTCACCACTTCTCTCTAGGCTGTTCTGAAGCTTCGTGGGTTTTGGTGCCTCCTATCAGGATATTTATGCTTGGACAGTGGGGAAAGAGGTTGTGAACTGTTAAAGAAATATCACGGCTGTTTATGTTCTTTAACAGCGTCAAAGAGATCAAAATCAAAAAATTCAGACATCTGTCGGAGAGGAAATCTAACAACTGGCTTCCAGGGCTGTCCAGGACATTTGGGGGAGGTTGTTTCTGGAAAGTCAGGTATAGCTTTAAAAGAAAGGCTATCTGGTTCTATCAGGATATCTGGGATCCAATCGTCACTGTTCTCTGTGGGAGTCGGTGACGTGGTAGGCATCTTAGCTTCAATGAGATCTGAGTCCCGAAATCCAGAAGGGGTAGCTGCTACACCTGGCTGGGCTAGGAAAGGGATGGGTGTTGGCCCCTTTGTCTCCTCTTCTGTCTGTAGAGAAGATGCAGTACTAGCTTCAGAAGACCTTGCCAAATGCTCTGTTCTCTGGTCATCGTGCTTTCCATTGGTTTTGTCATGATTTTTATGGTTTTCATGGCCAAGACCATGCTTATGCTTATTTCCATGTCCATGGTCAAGGTCATGTCCTCTTGGCTGTTTCAAACCATAGTCAGGTTCAGGCTGATATCCATGACCAAGACCATGCTGCTGTTGATGCCCATGGCCAAGGCCATGCTTATAGTTACGGCCATGGCCAAGCCCATGTTTTGTTTGCCTTTTATGGCCCCAGCCACGCCCACGAGTAGGTTCTTGCTCTTTTTCTGGATCCCGCTCTTCAACTTGCACAGGTGCCATGGAAGTGTAGGGTGGACTTACAGTTGTTTCTTCTGTGTTCTGTGGTTTTGTTGCTCGGAAAGGTGAAAAACCTGGAGGCCTTCTCATCAGTGTCATCTAAATAGGAAACATGGAAGATGAGCACATTACTGCAAAAACCACGCCATCAATGAAGAAAGAAGAGCTCTGGCCATGCTATCTTCGTGTAGGATAGGGCGAGTCTTTGCCTGGTCTTAAATACTATGTTAATCTTCCAGAAAGGATGAATAATATATTATCCTCTTGTGATTAATCTTAAAATTTGTGGACGTTGATTGTGGTTCTTACACTATAAGCCAGAGAGTTTTGTCTTCATCTGGAAAAATTAAGCGAACTGCCTAATCTCTAGTGTACATATTTTGTAGGCCTAGGATTAGGTGAGTCCATGGCGCACTGTGTACTAATTGATACTGTTTCTGTTACCATTACCATTATTGCTTTAACCCTGAAAAGCCATAAGTGTCTTTATGAAAGAAATGTATAGGAAGCTTGTGCCCATGATCACTTTGCTGAAACCCATTAGGATATTACCCTGAGCTTGACATGCGACCTTTGTGTAAAGTTGTGTTAGATTATCTACATGCATATATGGGACAAGCACCTAAATCAGAAAAGGCGAGAAGAGGCAACTAGGACTAAAGCTATGAACTGGTGGATTATTGCCACACACACTTGTATTACCCGTGAGAACATAATGGTTATAAGACAGTGTTCAGTGGCCAAACCATATGGGCTTTGGAGTTAAGACTCTTCTAAGAACCTATATTATGATGAAGAGGGTGGGCTCCGATTTGAACTACACTTGCTTCACAGCCCTACTAGCTTCACATTTCTTTTTCTGCCAAATAAGATTAATGACAGTACTTGTCTTGTAGAGTTATAGGGACGGCGAGCAGCAAAAGTATGCAAAGCTTACTACACAGTGCCTGGGGCAGATAAAGTACTTAATAATGGTGTCATTTACTCTGAGAGTTAGAGTCTAATGTTCAGTGCCTCATCTTTGGCAATGGAGAAAGTGCTACTTATCCCTCAGGGTTCTATTAAGACTTAAAAAAAAAAGATGCAAATGAATGCTTTTCAGACTTGAAACACGTGTAGGACCTTGGGGATCTTTTGAAAATGCAGATTCTGATTTGGGAAGTGTAGGTCGAGCATTTCTCACAAAGCTCTGTGGTTGAAATCAGCACAGCGGAGAGCTGTATCTGCCCCAGACAGACCTGAAGGCGCAAGCCAGTATCAGTGCCTCCCTCACAGCAGGTGCTGCGGCTCGCTACCGGCCCAGACAAGTTCCAGCGACACTGGGTGTACAAGAATTGCTGCTTTCCTCTCTAGCCGTTAAAAAAAAAAAGGGATCAGGACGTTGCTCAGTAGTACAGTGCTGTTCCTTGTATGTAAGGCCCTGGGTTCAAACTCCAGTACCATTAAAAACGAGAGAAAGAGAGAGAGAGAGAGAGAGAGAGAGAGAGAGAGAGAGAGAGGCAACCACAGGAATGTAAGACTTCTCACTTTAAAAAGGTAGTCCCCTCCCCCATTTAATTCAGTAACAGTTCGTTTTCAACCCCTTTTCAGAAGGAGCAGAATCAATCCCACCCTGACTGTAATTAGAACTGTACCTTTCCTAGCGTTTCACAGTTGACAGTAGGATAGATTTTTTCCTCCCAAGGTATCACATGAACATTAGCATTGCAGGTCAGACGTTTCTATTCATGAAAACAGAAGCCAAGAGACCAGGGTTATTCTTGAGATACTTTAGCAAGTGACCCTTAAAAATGTAAAATAGGTTTCCAGTGGGAAAGGTAGACCAGGGCACTATTACTCACGCCAGGACTTTTGGTCTCACATCTTTTGGTTAATTGTTGATTGCTTTCTTTGGAACATGTGGTTTCACTGGCTGTGAACTCAATAGAAAACATCTTCCCAGCCACTACCTGGAAAATTCATTAGCATAAAATCACTGCTTAATAGATATTTTAATTTGTATAATAAATTATATATATATATTTTTTTTTTTTTTGGGTACCAGGAATTGAACTCAGGACCTTGCACTTGCCAGGCAGGTGCTGTGCCACTGAGCTATATCTCTGGCCGTATAAATTGTATTCTTTTTCCCTAAGGAATTTTGTTTTGCTTTGTTTTTTTGAGACAGTCTTGCTATGCAGTTCAGGCTGGCCTTGAGTTCATTTTGTAGCCCAGGATGGTCTTGAACTCACAACACTCCTCCTGCCTCAGCCTCCCGAGTACTGGGAGTACAGGCGTGTGCCAGCACGCCTGGCCCTGTAAGGAACATTAAAGGAGAATCTTGATGGTTAAATTGTGTACGATACCGACCAATTTGAGTTACATCCCGAAAAAGGATGTAATACAAATTTTCAGTTTGTATTTATATTTAAAATGTTTGGCTGTTGGTTGGTCCCATTTCCTTTTCTCAATAGAAGAAAAGCAGGATATGATTTTTTTTCAGAATTGAGAAAAGAGCTGCAAAAATGTACTAGTAATTCAAGGGTCCAGTTGTAACAGAATCAAAGAAGTAAGAAGAAAAACTTAATGTTTTGCTTAAATATACCTTGTTTTCCTGCCAAATCTTCAATCAGTGAAACACTGAGCTACCACTACTATAGAAATTGTGTGAGCCAGATGTGGTGGTGCATGCCTATAACCCCAGCACTCTGGGGCTGAGGCAGAAGGATCACCAAGAGTTTGAGGCCAGCCTGGGCTACATAGCGAGTTTAAGGCCAGCCTGAACAGCATAGCAAAACCCTATCTCAAAAAAAAAAAAAAAAGTGCAGATTAAATTATGCAAGTAGGAAAAATATTTGGATTTTCTATTGTTTCTTTTATTTTTTTAATATGAAAAAACTACTTTAATGTCTAACCACAGTTATTTTATTTTATTTTATTTTATTTTATTTTATTTTATTCCGGCACTGGGGATTGAACTCACGACCTCACACTTGCCAGGCAGGTGCTTAGGCCACTGAGCTAAATTAACCACAGTTTTAATCACTGCACAATGTTGTCTTTCATTAAGCACTTCATACCAAATTTCCTAACCCTCTTATTTAGTATTTACTCAGAGAGACACAGGAAGAACTAAACTCCTGTCTTATCTGGCGTTGCTCGGCTGGATAAGTCTGGCTATGTTTTTATTTATTTATTTTATTTTTTCGGCTATGTCCTTAGAATGAACTTATTGATTAACTTTTAAAAGTCTAGGTATGTGTGGACCTATCGATTAACTTATTGATTAATTTTTTAAAAGTCTAGGTATAGGAGGGAGATTCCTAGAGAACTCCTCAGCCTATACTTTGGAGTTTATGAGTTCTCTTGCTCTTTTCAATGTATATTTCAAATCAGTCATTTTCTTTTGACATTAAAATCAGTCAATGTGCAGGATGTGCTGGTGCATCCCTGTAATCCCAGCATGTGGGAGGCTGAGGCAGGAGGATCATTGCAAGGTTGAGACCAGCCTGGGCTACAAAGTGAGCCAAGGCCAGCCTAAACTGCATAATGAGACCCTGTCTCAAAAAATGCCAAAAAAAAAAAAAAGTTGGTCAATGTAATATCAGCTAACACAACTGACAATTTGTGATGCAAATGACAGCTGAAGACTTAACTCTATTCAGGGCCCAGAAGGGAGGAATCAGGCAGAACTAACAGTATTTCCCGTTGTTGGGCTGCAGGTTCAGGTCTCTGTTGCTGTCATCTATCAAGTGCTACTCTTCCCAGAAGTCTTCCCGGCTCAAACCCATCCTAGCCAAGTTTTATTTTTAAAGTAGCAAACAGCTTGTATACATATAAATAGTCATATAATTTCCAAATGCATTTTAAAAATTAAAGAAAGTAACTAGAAAAATATGAATATTCATCAGAATTCTGGATGTAGAAGGCCTTTCTTAGGGGAAAAGTAGAGGAAAGACACATAAAAGAAGGAGACCCGGCTTACATTTGACTAGGTAAAAATGAAAACCGATTCCCCAAAATCACAAAAAGCAAAGTTAAAGGCCAACTGGGGAAACTGTGATGCAGGATCAGTATTCTTGCACAGATAAAGAACAGCAGTAAGAAATGGACAAAGGGCCTGAGCAGGTATATCAGGCAAGAAGTTAAAATGGGCCTCCAGGGTGAAAGCAAGTTTCATTTATTATTATTTTTTTATTATTATTATTATTATTATCTGTTTGAAACAGGGTCTCACTGTGCAGTTCAGGCTGGCCTGGAGCTCACTTCATAGCCCAGGCTGGTCTTGAGCTTGCAATGATCTTCCTGCCTCAGCCTCCCGAATGCAAGGTTCAGTTTTTATCAGCCAAGGACAAGCACATGAGAAAGCCTTGGCGAAGATGGAAACAGCCAGCGGCCGTACCTGGTGTTCACAGGCCATCGTCTGGTAGGAGCAGAACGCAAATCAAGATCCCTGACCAGCATCTTATACTCGGTTGGTGTGGATATAAATTGGCACCATTGCGAACAGTGTGAGGATTTGGCGATTTGTATCAAGTCTCAGATAATGCGTATTTCTATGACTTTGTTAAAGGAAAGACTCCCAAACATGCCTGCATAGATTTTTGATGTTTACTCATTGGAGCTGAGGTAGGGAGCGTGTCCACTACCTCGGGCCCAGCAGCACGGGGGCAGGGGAGGATGAGGAACTGGCATCTCCTTCGGGATGGGAGGGCCCCACACAGGAATCGACACGCAAACCCCAGGCAAGACGATAAAATAAATCTCTAGGAGCTTGGCAAACTGATCACTTGCTGATTTGTTTTTAGCATGTTTATCCTATGGTTATTTCCTGTAAATTGCCTGCTTCCACCAAGGCTTTGCTGAGTGACAATGTCTAAGTACCCACATTGCTCTTTAAAATACAGGAATCAGTAAAGGTTCAGCTGTTGAAAGTAAGTTTGAAACTCTCCCTTCATTCAGATGGATCGGACAACTCACTGAAGGAATATTGGCTCCCTCTGGTTCACAGCCTTATGCCTGGGGTTCCTCAGGTCTGTTCCTGGCATCCCAATATGAGCACATGCACGAATACTGATTAATTTACAGAGAAAACTGTCAGAGGCCCCAAGGGCCGTGTTTGAGGATAAATGGTTTCCTCCTTGACTGCAAACTTCTGACACAAAATATACAGCAGACAATTCCAGCATCATTTAGAAGAAGGGAATTTCATAGCAAAGCAAACACACAAAATGAGAAACAAAGTTGGCATAAACAGGAGTAGCATGCTTGTAACCCCAGCACTCTGGGAGGCTGAGGCAGGAGGATTGCAAGTTCAAGCCCAGCCTAGGCAACCTAGTGACTTGGTGAGATCTTGTCTCAAAATTAAAAACAAAAATGTGCTGGGGACGTTGCTCAATGTGAAGGTCCTGCATTAGTCCCCCGTAGCACACACACACA
>RJWT010050377.1:0-10854 GCA_004365215.1 Cuniculus paca | reverse complement strand
TCCTCTATTTTTTTACTTGTGTCTTCTTTAGAGATGTTTAGTATTTCTTTTACTATGGTTTTCATTTCTTCTTTTACCTGGGATAGAACTTCTGTTCTAATTTCTCTTATAGCTTCCTGAAGTTGTTTCTTCACTTCAATTGACAGCACTTCAGACATTTCAGGTGTGCAATTCTCGATCTCCATGTTTTCCTTTTGTGGAATTGCGCCACTTGGGTTGGACGCCAGAGATTGCCCTGTCCCTCTTCGTCTTGGTATATTCTTGATTTCTTCCACCCCTGAGTAGTGTGGTCCCAGACACCCCAGCACTGGCCACAACTTCTCCGAAGCGAGGCTGTTTGTCTTTTCTAGCCAGTGCTGGCTACGTATATCTGATGTTGGGTGCCTGTGTCTCTGCACTGAACTGGGCACCAAGCCACATCAGGTTTGCACAGGAGCAGACCTGATCAGGCCCTGCGAATCTAAGCTGTTTAGTAATATTGTCTGAAATGCACACGGGAGCCGATCTCCAACCAATCAGCTTCTGCGGGTCTGCTCACAGCCTGGAGCTCCCAAATGACTGTTTTTTTGTTTTTTTTTTCTTCTGGCTTTGGTTCAGGCAACTTCCACGGGTCCACCCACAACCTGGTGCTGATGCCAGTAGTTAGCAGTCTTGGCCCCGGGCAGACACAACCTGCCCGACTCCAAGATGGAGCCTGGCCGACCACTGTCTCCCGTGGGGTGGGGTTGGGGTGGAATTCCAAGCACTCACCAACCACCAGGGCAGATCTTTGTGTCTGCCACTCTCCTTCACTCCCGCACCTCTCCACAGAGACCTCCGGGGTCGACCACAGCTGCGACCATGACCGCAACTGAGACCGCACGTCTCCAGGCTCAGCAGCTTTTTGGGCAGGGTAAATCTGGCTCTAGGCTGAGGCGCTGCCAGCCACCACCTTCTTCTTCATTTAAATTCTTTTTATTCTCTCTGTGGGCTTCAATTCATATTTTAGATTCTTCCTTGGTTCAGGGGACCCACTTCCTTCCTTCTTGTCCTCTCCATGATGTGATATTCCAGCATCTGAACTGTTTCTCTCAGAGAGACTGTTACTCTGCTGCTTACTGTTCTGCCATCTTTAGCCCCTCCCTCAACAATTGAAATTTATTTTTGCATAAATATAGAGACTGGAAGTTGAAGGATAAGCTACTATCATAGCTCTATTCTAGAGAGAGTTCTTTTCACAACCTATATATTTTGGGGTCTCATTTCATTAATGCAATCCTCAGGGGACCACATCATGACATAAACATTCATTCCACAGCAGTCAATAATCACAGTAACTAAATTCCACCATTAAATAAACAAAAAATATGTAATGCAGAAAATAAAAAAAGAATGTTTAAGGGAGGATGTTTAAAGCCACCATTAAATATATAAATTTTAACATATTTCTCAAAAACTCTATTGGTAATACTTAAAGATTATAGCAATTGCAACAAACCGAGAAGCAACTCTCTGTATATAATTCATATTTGTATAAATGTCTATTTGCAAAATGAAGAAAAATATTTTATAATGATTTAAAAATTAATGAAAAGTCTGAAATAAAAGTTAAATTTGTGGAAGGTAGATATTGCCATCAAAATATAGAAACTTGGTGTTCAAGTTTTCAGAATATTATATCTCTGTTATTAAATATTAAAATCTTTGAAAATTAAAAACAATGTAATGTATATTAGATTAATATATACTAAATTAGTATTGTAATTTAGTTACAATAAATTTAATTCTGTTCAATTACTACTTCCATCACTGTGGTTCACAAGATGAAAATAAGTTTGTTTTCAACTGTGGTCACTGGAATAATATCAAAAGTCAGTGATTTCTCTGTTTCATTTTCCCATAGGTAAAGAGAGACTGCATGTCTCCCAATGTCTTGGAATCAGTTTTTTATGAAAATTCATTCTGACCAATGGAAATGCACATACATCGATGATTTCCAAGATTTTATCTGACCCATAGAGAATTTTACCCATCTGTAAAGATCCATATTCAATGTATAAATTGGGGAATTTTTGAAGTGGCAATAATAGAGAATAAAAGCTTACATTACCTACACATTTGAATAATTATGTATAATGTAGTATGGTCATATGAGAAAACATTTGGTAGTTTTTATAAAGTTAACTAATACATGTACTGGAATAGATTTGTAAGAAAAACACATTATTTATATTTTTAAAAAGTTTCAGAAAGATCAGCATAGTAAAAAATTATTTAATGCAAAATCAATAATAAACACACAAATGTGTTTATTGAACATGCATGTCAAACTCATTCAGTATGGACATAAAGTGCAAGAACATTATAGAAATTTAGTACCCCAAATCTCAACTTGTCATCACTGGAGGAGAAGGTGAGGAAATGAGTCTGTCTATTCAATGGATATTTTAAGTTTATCATAATGTTCATTATTTAAATAATTTAAAAGTAGGCAGGTGCTATTTTCATAATTAATTTTGAATTTGATACAGCATTTTAACTATCATTTATCATTTCTATAAGTACTATCTCCTATCTGGTTTAATCAATTTTAAGTTTAATTATTATTCCTTGTAATACAATATAGTCTATTATTACTGTGTATCTTGATACAATTTACAATGCTTTACACATATTTTCATTTTTCATATACTCTGGTGCTCCTAACAGATGATGTTATGTGTGTATGTCTCCTTGTCATCAAGTCATTTGACACCAACAATTCTCACTTTTGATCAACAACCAAGGTGCTGGAATATCAGAATCTTTCAGGGTAAAAGGGGATATATAGTATCAAAAATATATCCACTGTTGTAATTATTATAGCACAAATTTTGGAAAGTACTAGTTACAGTATATTTCTTATTGATTAGGATATCCAAATGATAAGCTTTTCTTCAGTCAAGAAATCAACAAATAAAAAATTTTCTTATACATCATTGTTGCAACTCTTTTGCAACCTGATTATTTAGAATTCATATAACACTGATGCACATAGAGTTTTTGGTAGCAAAATCCTGTAACATTTTTCCTACTAATATTCTTTTATTTTTGTTTTGTTTTGTTTTTAATATATACTTATGTCACATTCAGAGAAAGGTTATGTTATGGCCCCAACCCCTGTTTTGCTTTTAAAATGATTTCTTGTGAGATTCCTTTATAAATTTTACATTGTTAAATTCTACATCATAGAAAACACCACTTTTGTCTTTTTTTTTTTTTGACAAGGTATTGTTCTATAGTTCAGACTGGCCTTGAACTAACTATATAGCCCTAGTTTGCATCTCATCCAGCCACCTGAGTGCTGGGATTACAGGTGTGTAATTAGCTTCACAATTAGCTTCACTTTTCTTATATATTACTGTACTCTCCATGCTAAAAGCAAAAATTAAATTAAAAACTAAAAATACATACAAAGCATTTTTCTCAGGAGTCCTTTTGCAAATGGAAAACAAAATGGTTGTTATATAAGAAGACAAAAGAAAACAAAATCAATTCTAAACCTCTGATATTCAGTGTGGAAAAGGGTTAAGTTTATAAATATGCTCTTTCTCGTGGAAATGTTTAGAAAGCTTTCAGATTCATGATTTTGTGTTTTCATCTGTATGTAAAAGTAATTTCAAATTTATTGATGTCATTGTTTCATAGGAACTGTCCTATGAAAACTGCAGGCAACAAGTGACATTATAATTTTGGCCTTACACTAGTCCAACAATTCGTCTTCAATTCCATTAATAATACATCAATAAACTGTACAGATTATAAAGATTATAATACAGATTATAAAGGGTACACAATCAGTAAATCAAACAACTGGTTTAAATCTACAGTTTTGACATAACTACTATGTATCATGTATGCTGCTAGCTGTTTACTAATGGTTCAGCTATGTACAAATACACATATGTACCAAATTAAACTAAAAGGAGTTATCACTTCATTTTGGGATCATCCGGAAAAATGTAGTGTGGGTAGTAGCAATAAAAATGATTTGTAACAATTATTTTACATAGTTTACACATAATTTTATTGTACTCATTTTAATGATAAGTTTCACTCTGTCCACAGTGACTGAACACATGCAGAGACATCTCTCTTTAAACTGGCATATTGTAGTTCCTACATCTATTCCACCATGAATTAGTCAGTTTTTTCATTTTGGATAGAACACAGGACATTAACATCTAAAGGAGAAACAGTTCAATCTAGCTCACAGTTTGGGGGGATTCAGTTCATTTCCTGCTTGTTTCATGGCAGGAACATCATGGCAGAAAGACATGGTCAAATTAATCTTCTCTGTTTTCATGGTGCCCAGAGAGTAGAGCAGGGAAACAGCACCACAGATGAGTAGCCAGACTGGTGCAGATACACCTAGGATTGTGCTCTACTAATCTGCTGGGGGTTTATTAATCAAAGGAAGTTGGACTAATGGTCACCTTTATCAACCTCACACCCAAACCATTCTTTGTAAACCATTAGACACCAAATGAAGACAGTGGGTAGCTCATAATTCTGCCCAATAAAACAGAACTATCTTGCATAAAAGTGAAAAAGTAATAATCCTTTTCTCAAATATTCAACAGTTTCAACATTTGTCAAAACTTTAATTTCAAATCTCATCTGACAAAGCAAACTGCTACCTATGAAGTCATATAAAATAAAAAACAAGGTACAATTGAACATGGCAAACATTCCCATTGAAAAACTGAGGAACGTGGGGAATAGAAAACAGACCAAAGCAAGAACACAATAGCAGGGCAAACATTAAATTAAGTAACTCCATGCCTATCATGTAGGCAGTAAAACATGATTTTTAAAGGGCACATATACCCCAATCTCAATGGCTTTGCTGGTTACAGCTCACAAGGTCTCTTTGGATTACCCTATTCAACAACCTGAAGACTTCTTGGGATCTTTCCTGTATGTTTGACTTCATTCTCACATCATGTACTGCCTTTTCAGAGTCACTTTGCTTGGCCTTTCAGGTCTTCTTTTGAAAGAAGCTTCCTAGACCTCAGATCTCTTACGTTTTATGTAAGTAAAACAGCATTGCATGGAATATGTGAAGTTGTGCTGTCAGTGGAAGCAGCAACCTGGCCCCCTTAAACCATGGTTGCAGTAGCCTCAAGGTGCCTGGATGACCAAGTACATTGATCTAAATTACAGGAAATCAACTCCCTAAGGGGCCCTTCTCACACAGAGATCCGCAGACTTCCTTGTAAAATGGAAGGTTGACACTTTGCACAGTTGAACTTGTGGTGTGGTGGGTCTTTCTGTTTTTTGAGATTCCCTCTAGTCATTTTTCTTCTTGTTGCTGTACAAAATACTAGATTTATTTTTGATGATGTGAATTTCTTTAACAGACACAAGTCCTTTGCCCCAAATTTGCACAGAATTCATATTGGGCCACACTTTAAATTTTTCAAAATTTTCTGCTTTGCCTTTTGCTCTGATTCTCACTATAAACCAGACTAAAAGCAGCCAGCAGCACCCATGCCACAAGCTAAATACTGAGCTGTTTTAAAAATTTCTTCACCATATTAAATAGTCTACCACCTTTAATCTCAGTTTCCTACAAAGCCTTGGAACAAGAGCAAAATTTAGGCAGATTTTCTGCTAGAGAGTAACTTACATCGTGAGCTTGGCCTTCACTATCTGCCTTTCTATCAGCATCATAATCTTCTGAGCTCTGACCAAAATCTTGTATCAAAGCTATTCTCTGCATTCTAGGGATTCTTTACCCTGAATTTCCAAACTTTCTAGACTCTCCCCTCATATAAATTCAAAAGGTTTCTAAACCACATGGCCAGGTAGAGTTATTTCTACAAACATGTTTCCTTGGTACCAATTTTCAGTGTTGGCTCTCATCACTGAGACATAACACTAAATACCTAAAATTTAAAAGCAGGAGGACTGATTTGCTCATAGTTTCAGTTCATGGGATGAAAAAGTAAGCTTGAGGACTAAAACTGATTTAGTGGGTTTTAAGCTAAAAAATTAGTAAGACAATTTTGATGAGGTGGTAGCAGTTTACTGTGACATTTATTTTCTGGCCAACTTAAGAAGTTTCAAGTGCTGGGCTATTTATTATTTATTTAATCTAGTAAACTGTTAATTTGAAGTAATATGAGAAATCATTCCTGGGAAATGTGCCCTGATAAGACAAGAAGAGTTGTAAATTGTAACTTTTATTTTCTCATCATGAAAGCCCTTGATATAAATAAAAGCTTCATTGATCAGAAATAAAATTGCAACATTAAATGTCAGGTTCAGTAAAAAAAATTGCTTTTGGGCGGCCAGAATGAAATAAAATAAAATTGTCTTTGCTAAGCATGCAAATCTCTAGAGAATTATAGTTACCTCAATATGTGTCTTGTATTTTATGATTCAAACATAGTCATGAAATTATTTCTAAATATAAAATATTTTGGGGTGACATAGGAACAACGAAATATGTTTTGACTCTGGGAATGTATAAAATTGTATTGTTAAAATAGGTTCCTTTTGAAAACTAATTGTTAATTTTTTTTCTCTTTTGGAAGAAAGAAATAGGGATATTGATCCACTGTCACAAATGCGTAAGTCTTTGCTTGCCCTAAATTTCAAAAACCCAAAGCTGATTCTCAAATCAAATAAGAAAATCTCTGGTAATAAAACCAGTGAAATTATGTACTTATATACATAGATATGTAGATATAGATAGATAGATAGGTAAATAGATAATATATAGTTTTCCAGAAATTTTGAAGAAGGAAAACTACATTATGAAAATGTATGCAGAACATTTATCTGAGATTTTGGCTGAACTCCATCCCTCATTTTGTTTCCCAGACGAGTTACTGGCTCTCACCATGAGCTCACCTATCAGAGACTTTCCATAGCTGTTCTTCTCAAACTCTAGTTCTATGTTTCTTAGGAATGGCTTTGAAGCAATAAATTTGTTTGACAAAAAGTTTAGATCAATATTCAATAATGAATAAAATCTGCCTGAGTTCACAACTATGCATATAAATTTTATTTAATCACAAAACCAAAATGAATATTCTGTTAACAAACAGAAGGATCCATTGTGATCCATAAGTTGAATAATTCATTTTTTCAACTGATAATCTCATAATTATTGGCTTTATGTAAAGTATGTTTTTTGCTTTAACCAACAAGGTTTATTTGTTTATGTATTCAAAATTTATTTATTTTTATTCTATCTATTTGTTCATATAAATGTAGCATGGACCCAAAGTTAAGCATTTTTAAACTGCTTAAAAAACATACATGGTAAAAATTAGGTGTCTCTCCTCAACATGAAATTCCTATTCCCAAATCCACTACTTTCTGCTCATTCTAAACACATCTTAACTGATAAGTAAAAATTATATATATAACAACATCCAAACTCTATGCATGATGGCATCCAATTAAAAACTTATGTGTTGTTAATTTCTCCAATTTTTTAAGTACTAATTAGTACCACAGCTGACCACAAGTAATGAAATCCAGGAGAAATGAAACCATAGTTAAGGGAGGAGCTATTATATTCATGGCCCCAAAGATTTCAATTTACTATTCCACTAGAACATTGTGGAGGTGACCGTTTCATTCATAAATATAGCAGAAGTGTCATGTTTCTCTCCAGTAACATTTTTTTTTTGTCTTTGGATATCAATGCTCACTTAAGCTTTTAGTTGAGTGCCTTAGATGCCCTTTAGGTGATTTCCTTAGATTGTAGGTTAGTTACCTAGTTACTTGTCTGGAAGAGATTGTGAATGCTATAAATTTGTGAACTGTCTCACTTGTTTTTTCTGCTGTTAAGGAAATAAGCACCATCCTATAACCACCATTCTAAATTTCAAAATAAATGGGAATTTTGAAGTTTTGCAAAAATTTACTGAAATTTTCAATAGATTATATTGTATAAGAGATTTCATCATATTTAAAAAAAGATTTTAGGTAAAATATAAGGGAAGAAAGAGGATTTCTCTTCTCCCCTTTTTGCTCTGGCTGATTTTTATGCCTGGTGCCTTCAAGTGTTGCCCTGGAGTCCTGCTAGTTAACTTGGAGCCAGATGATTATGGACTGAAACCTCCACAAACTGTGAACTAAATAAACTTTTCCTTCATTCATTTTGGGTGTTGTGTATTTTGTCCCAGCAATAAGAAAAAAGTAATGAAGACAAGTTTGTAGAGGCTGGGAAGCCTGAGAAGCCACAGTTCTTTTGATGCCTGTGTCATCACATGGAGAAGGTGGTTAAGAAAGAGTCTGCTCTCCTCAAGTCATTTTATGAATTTGTTAGTGCTTCATAGACACCTTGGAGAATAGAAGTAGCAAAATTTAATTTGTCTCATTGGTGATACAAAGAAATAGAATGGATCTTATGGGAACATCAAAGATGGCAGAACAGTAAGCAACAGAGTAAACAGTCTCTCTGAGAGAAACAGTTCAGATGCTGGAATACAACATCATGGAGAGGTCAAGAAGGAAGGAAGTGGGTCCCCTGGACCCAGGAAAAATCTAAAATATGAATTGAACCCCACAGAGAGAATAAAACGAATTTAAATGAAGAAGGTGGTAGCCAGCAGTGCCTTAGCCTGGAGCTGGACTCACCCTAAGAGAAGAGCTGTTGAGTCTGGAGATGCAGGGTTGTGGTCATGGTCATGGTCCCGGTTGACCCCAGAGGTCTCTGTGGAGAGAAGCAGGGGTGAAAGACAGTGGTGGACATGGAGATCTGTGCTGGCTGGTGGTGAGTACAGGAGACTCAATCTCCCCACTGAAGAGAGTGATTGACTGGGAGCCATTATGTAGTTGGGTGGGTTAAGCCTGAGGCCAGGACTGCTAGTGGCTTCTTCTGGCAGCTCCAGGTTATGGGCAGACCCATAGAAGTTGCTGGGACCAAGTTCCCCTGTGCATTCCAGACAACATCGCATAGGTTCCTAACCAGCTTACATCCTCAGGCCTGGGCCAGTACCACTCCCATGCAAATGCCCAGCACCCTTGTGGGCTGATACCCAGCTCAGGGCAGAGGCACAGGCACCAACCATCAGATACCCATAGCCTACATGGGCCAGAAAAACCAGTCATCCAGCAGCTCCACATTGTGGGCAAACCCACAGAAGTTGTTTGGGATGAGTTCTGTTCCCATGCGCCTTCCATACAATGTCACATAGGTTCCTAACCAGCTTAGATCTATAGGCCCTAGCCATTTCCACTGCCATGCAAACTCCAGATACACCAGTACCCAGCTCAGGGCAGAGGCACAGGCACCCACCGTCAGATGCCTGTAGCCAGCATTGACCAGAAAAGCCAAACAGTCTCACTTCAGAGACTGTGGCCAGTGCCGGAGGTGCCTGGGATCACACTACCAGGTGTGTGGAAGAAATCAGGAATATGCCAAGACAAAGAGGGAGAGCGCAATCTCTGGCATCCAACAAGCAGCACAAGTTCAGCAGAGGCAAACAGAAGAGATCGAGAGTTGCACACCTGAAATGTCTGAAGTGATGTCAACGGAAGTGAAAAAACAACTTCATGAGGTTATAAAAGAAATTAGAACAGAAATTCTATCCCAGGTAAAAGAAGAAATGAAAAACATAATAAAAGCATTGCTAAGCATCTCTAAGGAAGACACAGATTAAAAAAATAGAAGAGCATAGGAAAATGAGGGAAACCATGAATGAACACTATAAAAGAGATTTAGAATGCATGAAACATATTCAAAGAGATATCCAGAAAATTAAAAACTCACTGAAAGCTGGCAAAGCCACTTGAAAGAAACTGAAGATAGACTTTCAAACCTTGATGACAGGTTTCCAGCTTGTGATCATGAAAGGAAAGATCTCTTAAAAATAACAAGGACTCATGAAGTAACAACTCAATGGCTGCAAGATGATTAAAAGAAGCATAACTTAAGAATTAAAAATGTGAGTGAAGAAGCAGGTGTCAAGACAAATGACATCAGGACGTTATTTGCAGAAATAATTTCTGAGAACTTCCCAAGCATGGAAAAAGAAAGTGACATTCAAATAAGTGAGGCATATAGAACTTCAGCTAGCCATAACTAAAACTAATCTATACCCAGATATAATAATAAACAAGATATCAGAAATTCAATGCAAGAACAGAATATTAAAAGCTGTTAGAGAAAAGAAACAGATAACCTACAAAGGAAAGCCCATCAGAATCATTGCAGACTTCTCAACACAAACCAGCAAGTCAAAAAGAGGCTGGAGTGAAGTAATGCAAGTCCTGAAAGAAAACAACTTCCAACCCAGACTGATGTACCCTGCAATACTTTCTTTCAAAATTAATGGAGAAAGAAGATACTTCCATGACAAAGAACAACTCAAGGAATTCATGACCACCAAACCAACCCTACAAAGAATACTAAAGAACATTCTAGAGAGAGATAAAAAGGACCACAGTCTCAGGAACAATGGCAGATGGGGACCATAAAGTGGGGCCAGTCAACTGAATGGAGAGGAAAAATAGGGAGCCAGTGGCAGAAACAACGCAGTGCAAGAGGGCCTCAAGGCACTAATAGAAAGAAACACAGGCAGAGTGAATCAGGAGAGAGGATCCATCAATATGCTCTCTAGAAGAAACATATTTAACTAGAAAGAAAATTCATAGACTGAAAGTCAAAGGAGAGAGAACAATGCCCTATGTAACAGGGAGCCAGAAAAAAAAATAGGGGTAGCCTGCCCATTAATTGCAGAATGGATAAGAAAGACATGATATTTTATGTGGTGGAAACCTACTGAACTATAGAAGAAGATAACCTCAAGGTTCTTGTAGGTGGATAGAGGCAACTGGCGATCATGCTCATGGATGAAATGGTTCAGAGTC